>JANEHU010002071.1:0-194067 GCA_027563435.1 Nasonovia ribisnigri
TTTTAGGAATCTACGAGTTTATTGCGAAGTAAGCTGTAAATTAGATTCATGTGGTGGCAAGTGTTAAATTTGGGGGAAGCTGGGAGATTCAGCGGCTTTAAAAAGCATCCCTTATAAAAATGTAATATTATTTGTGATTTAAATTTTACATGAAATACATTACAAATTTGAACATTATTTAGGGTTAAAAGTGGGATGAGTGTGCTTACACAAACATTGTTTATGAAATTATACATTAGAACATTACATAGACATTAGACATTATACATAAGATTATATATGGAACGCTTAAAACTATAGGGAGATATATTTGATTATTAGTTTCTCCTGAAATTTTTTTCCCACTTTAAGCCCTGTGTGGCAGGCTAGTAATGTTGCTCCCTGTGGCTGTTTTCGCAATTTAAAAATGTACCAATTGCCATTAAGGTAAAATATAACTCACCAATTTTACCAATACGAGTATATTAGATACGATAAGATTTGGTTTTAAATTTTTTTTTTTTAAATAATGTATGCCACTTATTATATGATCATTGAAAACATTTTATCTATTCTTTTATTATATTTTCATTATTTAATACTTGTACCATGTTTATTATATAGCCACATCGCTTCAACGGGTGTCGTCACATATTAATTACCTCCCCTATTTAAGTGGTATTGTGGTCGTATACAAAATATGTTGAGGGTATTTGATGTATTTTGCTCTAAATAGTTTGGAGAAGTGGAATTGTTATATAAAGGTTATTTTGAAGGAAACTGGTACATATGTCCAATGATTTAAGAATAAAATATCAAATATTCAGTGTATGTTTGAAGTATTTCATATTAAAAAAAAAAATATTCTTATTATATTTTATTGCATTACATTTTTTGACATAACGAGTTTTAGCTCATATTTTGTGTTTTGGTTAATCATCTACAATAAATATACAATTAATACAATTTCTAATAGTATAATCACCGCAACCAATTTTTTCGAAATTCAAATCCGTCGATGTTATTTCTTGCGCGCACCATACCAAACATAAAATTATTCAGTCGGGACTTGGAAAGATAAATTATGTATAATAATATGTATACTATATTATATAAACAAAACTGTATAGCGACACTGACACACGATAAGCGTAACCTACCTACTGCACGGTTGTCACTGATAACTTGTCAGACATCTGAAAAAATCGATCTTTGAGATTAACCGCCGAAACATATAGTTAACATGATTTAAATGATTGGTATCTAGGTATTTTTGAGAAAGTAATGTTTTATAACGTCAAGTATTAGAATGTTAGTTTTATTAATGTAAATAGGTAATATGTCTTAGAAAATCAGCTGAAAGAATATACGAATATGCCTGGAATTCCTAGGTACAACCGATTAATTTATATTTGATGATTAATTTAAGAGTGAATTGACCTATTACAAAATTAAGGAGTAAGAATATTATTTAGTGAATGAAAAATGTAGGTTTTTTAAATATTTCAGTTTTACAGCAATTATGGGTATTTCAAAATGTACAATCAATTTACTATTTTAAAATGCTCATAATTCGCTTAAAAAAAATATACATAAAAAGATGGGCAAGTGGTCGTCGCTCTGATGGATGGTGTTAAATTTGAATTCAATGACATAATATCATTGTATATGAAAAACGTTTCTGAGCGAAGACTGTCAGTCAGCCTATGATATTACTATTTACTATAAATATATTTTATGATATTATTATGAATAAAGTAATTTATTTACTTACTAATGCGGAATCTTGTTTTAAATTTTAAATTTGTCAACATATGAAATATAAATGCTTATAAAAAAAAATTGTGCCTGTGTATTTTTAATATTTTTCAACTGCTATAGCAGCAATATATCCAGAACCTTTGTATTACATTTTCACGTTTTTTGACTCAACAATTAAAATTGTATTGACAATTATATAAAATAAAAATAAAAATTTTAAAATATTCATAAACAGGTCAAAACGAGTCGAAATATTTGAAAATGTTATGGTGTACAGCAAATACTATTAGAAAATATCAACATTTAATGTATCTATGCTAATTTGTTTTAGAATTATTCGTAAATGTTATCAAGTATACGAATTTTTTTTTTTTTTTTTTTTTTTTTTTTTTATTCAATCAGAAAAAAAATTATATTTAACAAGATAACATATTAAATAAAACATTAAATTGATTTATCTTTCTCCTATATAAGCTTACGCTTGTGTTGGAGAAAGAGAGTTATAAAGTGGTAAAATTAATTACATAATATCATATAAAAATAAATTTAACATTAAAAAATAAGAAATAACTATCAGAAACAAGTACACATAAAGGTAAACTATTACAACTAGGAAAAAATAATCATAAGAAGACATTTAACAATTACATTTATCATATTATTTTTTATATAGCATAATAATTAGTAATCCTAATACATGTATTAAAGTTTTTCCACGTTAGTAATTAACCAATCAGAAACCAATTTTTTCGCATACATAGGTGTTACACAAATTGTAATTTTTAAATCATTATTCATGGAGTTGAAAATAGTAGGACCTTGATAGTCCAGGAATCTTTGGCCATATGAGGTATTTGTATATGCTACAGGAGCATTATATGCTCTGTTTATTCTCTTATCTTCTACTCTTTTTAAATTAAACCAAGTGTTTATATTTTTAAGTACCCATAATATTGCTAATTTCTGGTAAATTAATTTAAAAGGCAAAACGTTTAGCTCTTTATAGTTATGTACGGTTGACCCTACTAAATCTTTTTTACCCAGACATACTCTTATTATTTTATTTTGCTGTAGTTGTAGCGGTTTTATTACATTCGCAGTTGCACCACCCCAAATCTTTACACCATACTGGAGAATAGCTTGATAAAAGGATATATATACTATTCTGATGAGGTGCTTAGGTAAAACTGACTGGAGTTTATAAAAATGATTTAATGATATACGCAGGCGTTTAAGTAAATAATTAATGTGCAGATCCCATCTCAGGTGTTTATCAATAGTTATACCTAAATATCTGATACTTTGAACTCTTTGAATTTTGTTACACGTATTTGTGTTAGTACACTTTTCAGTATTTTCACAAAAGTGAATTTTTAAATCACTTATTGCGATTTGAGTACTATTTATAGTGAACGTCATGTAAAAGGTCTTACTAGTATTCAATGACAATTTCCTATTTGTTAGACTACGCACTACTTTATTTAGCCCATTTGTTGCTTTGTCGTGAACAGATTTCCATGTCGTGCCTGAAAAGAGCAAACATGTATCGTCGGCATATGTGATCACTTGACCATTTAATTTAGTATTGCAAACATTATTAATATATAATATAAAGAGGATTGGACCAAGCACACTTCCCTGTGGTACACCGCAGATAACACTTTTTTTTCACTTAGAATACCATTTACGTTAACTAATTGTAATCTATTTTCTAGGTAACTAGTAAACCAAAGTAGACTATTATTTATTATTCCAAAAGTTGGAAGAATTTTTATTAATTCAATATGGTTAACTGTATCAAAAGCTTTTTTTAAATCTAGAAAGATTGCTAATGTTTTTTCACCATTGTCTAGAGAATTACTTATAAACTTAGTTACATTATATAATGCATCCTCTGTACTTAGACCTGGTCTAAAACCAAATTGATTTTTCGAAAGTAAATTATTAGATTCAAGGTATTTCATTAATCTGTTTTTAATGATTTTTTCTAACAGTTTGGCAAAGTTAACAATCATCGATATTGGTCTATAGTTATTTATTTCAGCTCGATTTCCTCCTTTAAAAAGTGGAGCTACTACAGCTATCTTAATTTTTTTAGGAAATAAACAGTATTTAATACTTAGATTATATATATATAGAAGTGGGCCTAGTATAGAATTTATTATGGTTTTTAATAATTTTACAGTTATTTTATCAAATCCGGCAGCTGTATCATCTTTCAGAGTTTTTAAAGTTAGCAAGATATCTGTTTCTGTTATTTTTTCGTTAAAAATGTTATCATACGAGTTTCCATTGAGTTGAATAACTTCCTCTATGGGGTTAACTTCTACTATATTATTTTCAGCTAGTTTACTGCCTATATCGACAAAAAAAGTGTTGAAAATATATGCGATCTTTTGCGGTTCTTCTGTGGCATATAACATTTGTTTATTTATTTGTATTGAATTAATTTCTTTAGCTTTATCGACATTTTTATTTGTTATTTCGTTTATTAATTTCCAAGTTAATTTTGGGTTAGATGCAACACTGTTAATTTTATTTTGATAAAAATTTATTTTAGTGAGTCTCAATATTTTAGTAAACGTATTTTTATACTTAGTATAATATAACATTAAAGATGTGTTGTTAGGGTGTTTTTTAATTGCTAAAATAAACACATAATGTAAATTTCAAGTACCTATCTACGGTTGTTCGTTTTGAATTACAACAAAATAAGAAAATCGCTACATGAGAAATTGAATGAATATCCAATATTGTAAAAATATGAGTTCAAACTCAGGTAAATATTTAATTAGACTTTCCAATAGAAATTTTTTTATCTTAAAAATAAGATATTATATTAAAATTATATTATGTTACATTATTATGTGAACATTTTGGCAAAAATTAGTTCATCATCTTATTGCGTGTTTTAAAAGCTATACAAACAGAAAATTAAATTACGAATAGTATAGTATTGATAATTTGTAAAATACCCTCTGAAATAGAAACTGATTTAAATTGAATACGTCCCTTATAGAAGTTATCTACTCAATACTTGACAACTGATAAGACTGTTTGACACTCTAAACCTAATATACGACATAGCGAGTTCTTTGATTTTTTTTTAGTTAAAATTCATATTACATCTATGTGTTGCATATAGAAGGTGTTTACCATAGACCTTATACTAAGTATAAGGTCTATGGTGTTTACATAAATATTATTATTATTAGTCAGCAGAGCTCCTATTAAATTACTTTTTCTAATTTACTGCTTACCGAGGGCTTATGTTTATCACGAATATTACATTGTCGTTTACCCGCATATTAATATCTATGTATTTATGTAACAGCTAAATATTCCCAACTATCGACATCATATTTTGAGTATTCGCCTGCATATTTTGTCATTTTTAACATAAAACTATATTTGTAAATGTCATAGTGCATTTCATAATTAAAATGCAAAAATAATTAATATGATTTTTAACCTTCACAGGGGTTTTCGTCTTTTAGTTATTCTATTAAAATATATTTCTGTAGTAATTTCGGCCATCTGCGGTACCCGCATTAGTTTTTTACTACTTGTAACTATTATAAAACACATAAGTAGGTAGGTCTAAACTCTGAATGTTCGAAATAAAATTGAACATTTTCTATACAGATAGGTATTGTATGGGCTTCGATTTGACAATATATAAATATTTACAATGGCCACAAAGTCTAATCATCATCTCTTTTTAATCCTATTAATAGATAATATATATTTTAAAAACCTAAAGACCAGGAAATGTGCACATAAAATGTCTAAACAAAGCGAACGCTGCAGACTTTAAAAACGTCTATCTAGGGTCTGTGTGTGATTCGACCGGAACAAAAAAACGGTTTGGTCCAACCGCGACTAGCATGTATTCTTGAAAAACATGATAAATCATTGTGCGCGTATCGCATATGAAATACATTCGTCATTACGCCCATGGACTCGTTATAATGATTAATAATAATAATTATTAATGTAATGTACGTGTCATATCGAGCTCAAAACGAAAAGATTTCGATTCGACATGATATTATCCACTACTATTACAGTATGTATATAATAATAATATATAGGTCTGGTATATACTATATAGTGATAGGTAGTGGTATATACCTATACCTAATTTTACTACCTACCTAGTATAGGTATACCTACTACCTACTTACTTACTTAACTACCTACCTACTTATACTGCGCAGTGACAATGCCATCGACTGGAACGAGAAAACTCTATATAGAGTATCGTCCGGTCTATATATCGTGTTTAATAATAATAATGTGTGTGTGTGTAGCGTACTAGTGCGTGCCTTCATATACCTATATACATTATTGTGCGTATATATAACACACATAATATACAATCCATACCTACTTATAAGTTATAACCCGTTAGTCGTTGCAGGATTTACGTCGTTTACGCGATATAATATATATTATATTGTACACTGCAGCAGAGTGCCCTTTATGTAATACACTTTCGTCGCGCGGGCATATTTTCTATATTCTAAAGAGTGTGCTCCAATTTTTCTTTTCGAATTCCTGTTGTATACCCGTACCTACGACCGACAATGTAACATATTATATGCAAATATTTCAAATTGAACGCAATCTCGTCGCCGCCGTATAACAACTCGTTCCGAACATTTTATTTATTGCCACGCTCAAGGGGACAAATCGCGTAATGATACATTTTTATTTTATTTCCAATCGTCGTACACACAATATTTAGAACGTGTGACTGTGGCACACGTCCAAATACCTATTGAAAATGAAAAAAAAACATCGAGTTCGGCCGGTGCACACAATATTATACATTATAATAATGTGTACATGTCGTACAGGAACACATGTGAAATGACAAATAATTTTTAGATCTTTATCGAGAAGAACATTATATTATATTAAAAAATAAAATAAAAATACGTGTTTGTTTGCAGTGAACTTTCATGTTTAAAAAAAACGTTCTGTACGCCATAGTAGGTATAATAAAAAAAAACAATATATTAATGTCCTCGATAAAATGTATATGTATGTAATATGTATCGGCGCTTTATTATTGGATAATAATACGTCAGACTCTCAGCCGTGTGCATTTAAATTTGATATGATTATGTAATTATTGAGTTACTCGAATAAATTATAATATATTATATACTATTCAGGGTGATTCACCAAGCATGCTCACCCCCATTTTTTCCTTTATAAATACATTTATTCAAATTCAGATTTTTGGATTTTTTAAATGTACTCAAAGACCATAATTTCAAATGAATAAATTTTTTTGTATTACTTAAGAAATGTTTTGTGGCATTACGAACTTCTGTATTTCAAAAATGTAACGCCCCCTTTTTTACTGTAAATTATTTAGTGAATAATTTTTAGTTGAATATTTGAAAAACAGAAGTTTGTATCTCCACAGGAGTACAGGACACTCCTTAAGTTGTACGAACAGATCTCAAGAATTTAAAAATCTTGTCTTAATGTAGGTATATTTAAAAATTCAAAAAATCAGATTTTGAATACCTGCATTATTGAAGAAAAAAAGGGGGTGAGTATGATTGTTTAATCACCCTGTATAATATTATAGTAAAATAGTAAAATAAGATTTTCTGTTAAAATAAAAAACTGTATACCTACTATTTGAGTATATTATATAAAGTGTAGGTATATGCTATTATATATTTGTGTTTAGGTACTGATGAATAAATTACATTCTGCAGTGTAGTCTAACATATAAAGACTTCACTTTAATCTGACTCATTTCGTTTACGATAATTATAATAAAATGGCATAGTTCGTTTTGATATGTACCTAGTACCTACATTGATCAATTATGACAAATTGGTTTGGAATTTATAAAATACATCTTAAATTTCATCATAATATAAAAATAACAATTATAATATGTTGATACAATTTTTTTCTTCTATTTTTGGAAGGGCTGGCTCCTTAAAACTGTGTATAAATAATTCTGAAATCAATGCAAAAGAGCAAACACGAACAGGGAACATTGCAATATTACAACATTTCATCCTTCTCATATATATATATGAATTTTATGTAATTGAATACAATTTGTATTAGGTATTTATTAATAGAAAACATATTAGAACTCGGTGACTCATATACCTAGCAACAATTGAACAATTACACATTTATCTCGTTTGTTTAAGATCTGAAACACGAAGGCTTTTAGGGCTATATATTATATAAGCGTCAAATATGTAAAATATAAAAATTATATTAATATTTTATATTTTTAAAAATATCAAAAAACGTTAATAATAGGTACCTACGTGTATGTATAGGTAACCCATTGAAATGGCAAGGTTAAAAAGTGGGTATACGTGGATGTCACTCTGCTGTACAATAGGTAACAAAAACAACTGTTTGATGCAGTGGTCTCAAACATACGGCCCGCAATAAAAATACATTTTGAACAAAAAAATGCGAAAAAATTGTAAAAATGTAAATTTTTTTTACGCATCATAAATACATAGAATATTATCTGACGTTCGTAATATTTTATTTTCACATTAATTGTCCAGAAATCCCATATTATACTCGGTAAAGTATTTGAAATGCGATGAATCTAATCTACAAAGATAAATATCATTATTTTGTATTTCGGTGTAGGTGCAGCAGTAAGTTAAAATTTAAACGAAATTACATATTAAATAATTAAGAATAACGATTTTATTTCACTATGATATTTCATTGAATTCAGATTTCATACCTACCATTTAACCAGTGTTCTCAAACTTAATTATCTACGGGCCATATATTTTTTAAAAACAAGTTCGTGGGCAAAATTTTAAGTGTCTTCTTTTTTACTAATACACTTAAAACGGAAGACAAAATGAAGGCAAATATACATACAAAATCCATTTATCTAAAATATTTTAAATGACTTAATGTCTTAATATATTATGAAATTACTTTTGTTATAATTACTATTACCAAAATTATTTATAAAAATATAAACAAACAAAGTAGTTGTTTATTTCACTTATTATTACTACAAAATTATCGTTTTAAAAATATAATGAACATTAACTTAAAACAAATTAGAATTAAAATCTAAAAATATCTTGATTATTTAAACATATATTTGAAACATTTAAACGAACAAATTACGCGTATAAACTTAAATTTAAAATTACTCTTGAATAGCAACTAGTTCTAGTACGAACAAAACACTGTTTACAGTCAAACTGTTACCCACTATATAAATAAAACTATGTTTTTATATTTTTGAGACTTGGTTACAAAATAACCTACTTACGTGAAACCTAGTCTTAGATGTTCAATCCTTAGCTATACAAATTGAACATTTTATCAATTTTGAATTATAAAACCAGTTTTAAATTTTAAATTTGTCAAATGTTGTCAAAACTTGAACTTAAAATGCTTATAAAAAAAAATTGTCATTTATAGAAAAAAACTAAAAAAATTGTAAACAGAATATAGCTCAAAACATGTCAAAATATTTTGAAAATCTTATCAAGTATAGCAATTAATAAAATAAACATATTATGATATAAATTTCAAGTACCTATATCTACCTACAGTAATTCGTTTTTGAATTACAGCAAAATAAGAAAATCGCTACCTACATGAGAAATTGTGAGAATATCCAACCTTGGAAAACTTTGACTGAATATTTATATTTTTATTTTCTATACACCGTACAATTTTTAAAATATTTTGACTCGTTTTCAGCTTTTTACGGAAATTTTCAGTTTTTAATTTTTAATAAAATCAAAAAAAATATTTTCTATATTTTTTTAATTGCTGTAAGTAAAACGTATGTGGCACCGTGTACTTACCTATTACATTTTCAAACGTTTTGGTTAAGAAAAATACATTACCTGTACCAACAAATAAAGTTTAAAAAAGTAAAACATTTTGAAAATTGTAAATAATTTGTTGAGTATGTAGTAAAGTAAACTCGTAAGTAAAGATCAATTAAAAACAAATTATTAAACTAATTATTAACCTAACCTAATGGACGCCCTACGCCCTATCACCCTTCCACAACCTTAGTAAAATATAGGTACATGGTACGCCACTGTTATGCCATTAATTTTTGTGACAATTTGTGACGTATAATTTTAAAAGTTTAACCTAACCTTACGAGCATTATCGTACTATGAATTTTTATAGCCTTGTATTAAAGTTTCTTTTTATAAATTAATCGAATAAATAAACTTATAATGTTATTCTTATTGATAGTTATAGTGTTATATTATTAATATTACCCTTTAAACCAGAATGGAAAGTGTTATTAACGGGGTCTACTTTGGATGCGGTCGATTACAATTCTGCTCCCTTTTGAACAAGTCTGAAATCGTGCCACTGACGCAGTCTCGAGTTTAATAGAAGCAAATCCGTTAGCGTAAACGTACATAGGTACCAGTGGGTACCTATACTCACCTAACTATAAATTATATAGTTATGACGAGTACTTAACAATATAACGTAATACATAAGTATGTATTGGTACGACCTACCTACCTTATTACTGGTAGTATATAAGACATAAGTACTGCAGCTATATCATAATAATAATATAATTACTAGCTTATAATCATTAATCTGTGTCCAAAACAAATTTTTGCGGCTTGATCATTATTATTATAATATATTCCTACAGTGGCCATCACAGCACTTATACAGCTGATTACACGGCGGCAAGGGTAATCCAATACGCGCACTTAGTATTGTGGGTAGGTATGTCGGGTATACCGATAAAGGTAACACGAAATATGACGAACACATGACCTTAAGTTTGACTCATGGTATTTAACTTCATGCAGGACTACTTATATTATCTACACAACAATTTGTGTGATTAATATTGTACATATTTTTTCCATGAATGTGCAGCAAAACAAACTTTTATTGAATTGCCCCATTTTCACCCATCTTTTGGACTTTGAATTGTAAGTAAATTTTTCAAAACATACTTGAACTTACAATGTTGTTTTATATATTGAACGTTGGCTAATTACTAGCGAGTTTAATTTTCAATTTATATATACCTATTAATTATTATTATAAACGTATTTTATAAACGTATTTTATAATAAGCATTTATAGTAGAAGTTTACTTATGATTTTATAATAAATTTCCATGCAATTTCATGATATGATATGTTTAAACTTGCTTGCTCTCAAGTCTCAACCAGTCAACTTTTAAGACAGAAAAAAACTTTATGAACTTTAAGTCAAAGTTGTTAAATGAGAATAAAAAATCATTGCAGACTATTAGTCCTTTATGCAACCCAAATCAAATGTAAGGTCATGCTTTCGAATTGTTTCATGTTACATTTATCGTTGATCACAGTGCAGTATATATAGGTCGCAGAAATATAATAATATAATAAATTATGTGTACCGATTTTCGCGTCTCGGGATAATCTATTCGACAGAGGTCAACATACCACTGGGCTATCCGACTCGTTGTTGCTGCTGCTTTATTCGTCCGCGTGTTTTGACAGGTATTGCTTGCGTTTAGGCCATCAGCTCTACCTATGGGCTATGAATTATGATACATTAATTATACCTATCAAGTTTTTGAAAGCTGCAACTACACATGCACTCGTGTCTCATCCCATTTAGCTGCGGAGCTTGATATCATAATGTGTTTGTCGTCGAATTTCGACAGACGCAAATTTACATGACTACATTATATTATACTCGATAATATACACAAGACTATAAAATACAAAAATCAAAAATAATTTATAAAACGTATGTTAAATTAATGGAGATTGTAGGTAGTTGTTTTATTTTCGGTTTCCACTGTTTTCAGAGTCATGATTTTTGCCAAAGTGGAGGGTCGATACAGACTGTCATCACTTTGCTCAATTTCTGCCAAAATAAATTGAAATATTATTTTAGATATTTTTTGAGGTCCCCTTAAATCCGTCAAATAATAATGATTATAATATACGCACCTCACCACACCTAGTCACCTCGTATAGTCACTATATCAATATATCATAATATCAAGTAATATAATAATTGTAGGTACCAGTGTATTTCTTAACGCTATTAGCTATAGGCTTATATTTGTTTCACAGATTAACTATTTAAGTAGATATAAGGTTAACATATAGGTATTATAAGTTCTGAAAAGTTAAAAAAATTAAAACTTGTAAAATTATTCTTTGAATTTATTATGGATATTATAAACAGATACAATGTAATATAATATTAGGTACATTCTTCCTGACCTGGCACTAATGCTGAATTAGCAAAAATTGTATGCCCTGAAAAAATTTTTTTGTGATTATTTTGTTTTCCTGGTTTCACCTAACCAAAACATAAACCAATGGGAACACCAACCAAATTGAATATGTGAATATAATATTCGATATATTAAATATTACAAACATCACTCTAGTTTAGGGGTGAAATACATTAAATTATATTAAATTAAAAAAGGAAAACACATTGTTAATGATGATTACATATTTTACTAAATGAAAACGAAATTTTGTTGCCAACTTAAATCTATTTAAATGCCCATGAATGTATTTATAATTTCTTACTTGTCTTAATTTAATAATAATTGATGGTGTTTTTTATTCAGTCTGCACACTTGACATTTGTACACACCAAAGTATTGGACTGTATTTAATTAAAAAAATTCTATGCCAACATAAATATTGAAAGTGAGTATTTTCATAAAATGATTGATTAAAATCAGAAAAAAAAATATTCACATGCAGTAATACTGACCCTGCCTGAGTTTAGCAAAAATTAGGGCTGTTTGAATACATTTGGGTCAATAACTTATAAATATTTTATTACTAGCCAAAAATTAGACCGAATTTTCTGTTACCCCGAGGCAAATTTATATTCCCAGTTCGCCTCTGGTTTGCATGCAGTATCTTACATTGGGGCTATAATATGATAACACACAAATACACCTAAAACGCACATAAAAATCAAATTTTTTATTGGTCAACAATTCAAAATCAAAATACAAAAGTACTTTCAATAATATAATTATAAAATACCTGTACAAAGAGACCATCAGTATCATTATAAATCGATGTCTAATGAATTCAAATTACTCGGAACAATATTTATGAATATAATTTAGATAAGTCTTGTAATTTTAATGTAATATTTCTAAAATATTTGTTGCTCATTTGTCCCGCCAACGGGTAAGTTGAAATCAATTTATACATATTTAATTAAATTATTATAATATGTAGACTCTAGTAAAATAAAACGCACAAGGAGAGCCTCATTTTCATAATTTATAATAATTAGTGTTATAATTATTTAAAATAATTTGACTAATTTTAAAATATATTAGAACATGAAATCAATTGTATTTATACTTAATTAAATAATAATATAAATACACAATACACAACTAAAAAAAATAGGTATAGGTACTCACAAGGAGAACCTCACTTTCATAATTTATAATTATTTTAAAACATGTATAGTTATTATAATAATTTGACTCATTTTAAAAAATATTAGTACGAATAGGTCAAAACATATAGATTTAAATATAATTTTAATCTTTGTGATAGTATGGTCAATGTATAAAAAAGTCAAAAACTTTCTTCGACAGGGGCCAACGTGGCGAACCACTGACCCCAACAATGTTTAAGGATATATCGCCGCTCTTGCTTATTAAATAGTTAAATTATGCAAATGAACTCTGCCTATGCATCCTATGTCTAATTTTTGTTCGTACTATGGGGTCAAAATAAATTCCCAGCACTTTTCTTAATACATGGTTGGGAAAAACAATAAAAATGTTTAGATAAATGGGAATTTTATCCAGTTTTTGATCAAATCGATTTTCTTATTTTTTTTTAATTCAAGAACAAATAACCGAAGATAATATTCAAATTTTATATTTATACTTTGTATGGGTACGTGGTGAAATTTTTGATATGTATGTCAATGATCCTCAGTTTATTAATTATAATGTCTCTAGCATAATACACATTCCACTTACAATTTTGCACACATTTCCGTAGATCTTTGGACAGTTAAAGTTCATTTAAATATGAAAAATATCTCTATATCCTAATAAAATCTGCAAAGTATTGTAGATAACCACTTTCAGAAATAATAATAAAATAACCGTATATGATGGAGAATAACTAATTGCAGATACAACTAATGGCGAAGATAATATAATGAAATCGTTTATGATAAATGATAATATTTCAGATTTTAGGACAATTTATAAAGATCAGTGCGTTTTATTAGATGATGGTAGTATTGTAACAATAAAAAATATTTATAAATCGAATTCGAAATTCAAAAATTGATAATATTATATAATTATCCGTGGTAAAAATATGAACCTATTTATTTTAAAACCAGTGCCCAGTAGACTTGTTGGAATTTATTTTGATTAATAGTAATCATATTATATCAAGTCCTTATGAGATTGTTTTAAATACTCTGAAGTACCTATAAGTTTTTTTTCATTCAGATTCTCAACAATTTAGCTGTTATTGTTATTTTATTGTGTCACAATGTTTTATATAGTTTATAGTTGTACATTGTGTTATAGGTAGCCAGGTAGGTAGGTACTATGTTCGAATATTTAATTGTATTTGTATGTAAAAATGTATGAATTATGTATTAAAGAGTTGAAATGTCCATTTTATATTTCAAAAACAATAATTTTTAGTTGTGTAGTATTTGTGCTTGAAACCCAAAAAAAAAATTGTTCGATTTCGACTTCGATTTCGATATTGATTTAGGTTTTTAACGGTTTTTACCGGTATTCAAAATCGATATCCGAGCATAAGTCGATAAGCCGTGGTACTTATTGGCTTATTATATTATTTACCAAACTATTTCCATGCAGTTATTAATAAATAATGTATAATAGGAATAATGTAATACATTAACAGACAACTATAAAAATAGTGAATGTTTTTTCGGGTGGCAAAAAAACTACACAATTTCTGTAAACTGAACCCTCTAGCAGACAACATTTCAATGATCAATAGCGGCCGGTGTTTAGAGGTTTCCTTATTTGGGGAATAGTAAGTTCCTACACGAGAGTAACAGGTAAACAATTACATATGTTAGTTCCTACTCGGACATATGTAAGTTCCTACACGGTAAAAACTAGATACGTATGTTAGTTCCTACACGGCGGGAAAAGGTACATATGTAAGTTCCTACACGGCGGAAAAAGGTACATAATATGTAAGTTCCTACACCGTGGAAAAAAGGTGTAAATATGTATATACGAATAAATATATGATTATATAATATAATACAAATCGCATAACACATTTTCACAAATAAGTATATAATAATTAGATTTGTTATTGAAACTATTTATACGCTGGTATAGCTATTTAATATAGGTAACTACATTAAAATATACTTAGTTTAAAGCAAAATGTATACGAAATCACTGGAAAATACAACAAGCTACAAGCTGATAATATTTTCTCCATTACCGACTCGGCGCAAGGAAAAATATAAAATATCTTATCATCTATATTTTTTGACATACAAAATATTTATGCCTTTTCACCATCGACAAAAACGATACAGAACTTGATTTTGATTTGATAATCTTAAAATTAGTTATAAGTCTTATAACTATACACAGTAAAATGTACATCTAGTTATTTATCTTAAAAGTTTTGTTAGTATTGTTCGAAACATCCGTGTGTCCGTACATATCCGTCTATACTAATCATATACAGTTATACAAAGTCACAATGAGCGAGAATGTATCATTCATGTTGAGTGAAAAAGGCAAACAACTACTAGTTTTTAATAATTTTAAATTTTTTAAACATCATACATCTAAAAAAAATGAAATTACGTGGTGTTGTGTTATAAATAAGTGTAGTGCAAAAGTTTATACTTTGGGTCAAAATGCCCAATTAATAAATACAGATAAATCGTGTTTTGATCACAGTCATGCAAGTGATGGCACTTTAAATCGGCAACAAATAAGTAATGCTTGCAAAAGAAAAGCTGTAGACTCTATAGTTGAAAAACCGTCAAAAATAATACGAAAAGAAGTATCTAATTATGCTAACGAAGGAGGTTTGATTGCACCCGACTTAAAACTCATAGCAAGGAATATTCATAATGTAAGGATGCATTGTTTCCCCAAACTGCCAACATCAAGAAAAGAAGTTCACGAAACATTAAGTTTATTAGACATAAAAACAAATAGAGGTGAGTTATTTTTATATGAAAATGACGCGCTAAATGAAATAGTTATTTTTTTCATGTAAAACAAACATAGATTTTTTAAAAGAATTAGATGTTTTATACATGGATGGTACATTGGTACTTTTAACTATAGTGATAAATATTATATGCAACTATACACGATTCATGGCATTAAAAATAGAGTATACATTCCATTAATGTTTTGTTTATTGCCAAATAAAGAAAAAAAGACTTTCATTGCATTATTGAAAACAATAAAAATAGCTGGAGTAATACCTAAAAAAATTATTTTAGATTTTGAAATAGCAATGCATCAAGCAGTTTTTGAAATTTTTCCGGAAACAGAGGTGTTTGGATGTCGTTTTCATTTGGGCCAAGCTTGGTACCGTAAAATTCAAAATTTAGGTTACGCACCACAATTTAATTCTGCAAATGACGATGTAGGAAAATGGTTGGTACATATTTTTGGACTTCCTTTTCTCAATCCAGAGGAAATGGCAGAATGTTTTACAGAATATTTTATGGCAGACAAACCTGAAAATGCAGCTATAACCGAATTTTGTGATTATTTGATAGACAATTATATATCAAATGAATCAATCTTTCCTCCGAAAATGTGGGCGCGGCAATGTTAGAGTACATACGACAAACGATTGTGAAAGTTTTCATTCAGATTTTAACTCTAATTTTTATCACCAACATCCAAATATTTTTAAAATAATTGAAATTCTCAAACTTTTTCAAGTAAATACGTATATAAAAATAAGAACTACAATTAATAACACGAAACCCAAAATCAGTAAAAAGTACGCCGAAAAAGAAGATTTTATAAATGAAAAAATTTCAGATTATACAACAAACAAAATTAATCAATACGATTATGTTAAATTTTTAAGTTATAGAAATAAACCTCATAAAATATAAGTTATCATTTTTATTATAATTTTTACTTTTCAAATTATATTATATTCAATCATGAAAAATTAAAATGCGTTATGCGATTTTTTTTATATTTCTACTCATCATATTATATTTATTTGTGACGATGAGTTATGCAGTTTTTTATATTTTTTACTTTTTATATTATATTACCTATATTTAATCGTGAAAAATTAAAATCCATTATGCAATTTGTATTATATTGTATAATCATCATATATGTATATTATATACATATTTACACATTTTTCCACATTGTAGGAACTAACATACGTACCTGGTTTTTACCATGTAGTAACTTACATATGTACCTTTTTCCGCCGTGTAGAGACTAACGTGTGTATTTTTTTTACCTGTTACTATCGTGTAGGAACTTACATTCACCCCTTATTTAATCTAATATTATCTAAGAGACAAAGACGCCAATAAAAAACATAAATTAAATGTTATTAAAACCATTACGGGACTGGCATTAAAAAAAAAACATTTAGTTTATTGTATATAAGATTATTGATGGAATTTTTGTTTTAGAATATAATTGAAAACCATTAAGAGGACGCCACACAAATATTTGTTGTCTCCGTCTTACAAATGCGTAACATAGACGATCAGCAGATCACGATTAGCTCCATCAGTTTAAAAATTAGAGTGAAACAACCTATTATAGAACTTGATGGTAAGAATATCATTTGTGTTCGTGTGTTGTTTTTTTACGATAATTCAGTTTTTAAGTGAGTTATGATGAACATTTTTAATTTACGCTATATTACATACGCATAACTTAGTAACTAAAAAATTGGAGTATCGTAAAAAAACCAAAATACGAACACTGTTAATGTTTTTAAACATCAAGTTTCATAATATATTGATTCACTCTATTTTTTAAACTAACGGAGTTAAACGCGATCTGCTGAGCGTAAATTTGGTATGTTACTGTAAGACGGAGACAACAAATATCCGTGTGGGTGTCCTTTTAAGTTATTAGAACGACAGGAATAGTTCAATTTGTTACACTATTTTAATCAGGTATGCATTTATTAATTGATAAAGATTTGATTATAATGGATATAATATTATCGAAATGAAGAGTTAAATATCCATATAAGAGGTCATAGGAAAACTAAAAACTCATATTATATCTACTGTTTTATGAGTAAATAAAATTGGCAGTATTACAATTATATTTCTTTTTATTCATTGTTTACAACAACTATTTTATATTTGACATAGATACCAATGGAATTTATAGAATACAATATTTTAAATAAGAATGTGATTAAAAATTTTTTAGATAGATTATTATATAGACCATATCGCATAAGTTTTTCGTTATATTTTAATTTTAAAGCAAGTTATGAGTATTTTAGATATACAAACAATTTAAAAGTTGTGTTTCTAAAACACAGTGATTATCAAGCACTAAAAAAAAAGTTCAAACTACTTCATTCCGAAGTAACTTACTTTACTAGACGCAATAACAAACCTGCCGTTATACTTTCAAACACCACCTGAAATTGATGACCCCTGATAAAGCATTTGTATTTTCATTTTTACCAACAATTAATAAATTAAACAATCAACAAAAAACGGAATTAAAATATCATTTTTTTCAATCCCTTAGAATCAACATATCAACCTCAAGTTTATAATAGTCTTTCTAGTTCAAATAGTTCAGTATACCAACATAATATTACTCCAAATTGTCCATATTCTTACAGCTATTATGGACCATCCACCACGACTATATTTGCATTTTCAGAACCACTCACTCAAAACTCCTCATACACTTGACCATCACAAACTAAAAGTCTTGAACAATCTAATAGCGACCAATATATATTTGATTAATTTTCCTTAAACTTTTAAGTACATTTCAAAGGCTGATTGGCTTTTACCTAATAATATAATATGTAAATTTATTTTTTATTTTTACTTTTTTTTATATAATTAAGTATATTGTATTTAAAAATGAATGAATAATTTTAAATTTTGAAAAAGTGAACATATTTTTTTTTTCATATTTATTTCAATTAAGTTTCCAATATATTACATTATATTTAAATATACTTTTATCTAAAATTACATTTTTAATTTTGTAGTAACTCACTTTTCCACAAATAACACACATAATATTTTTAACTTTATAGTTTAATATAGGTATTTGTTTAGTTAAGGGTTTTTAAATTAATATTGCTTGAATTTACTTTAAATTACCTTAATGTAATGGTGAGTCGTTCTTCTGGACTTTTGGCACCTTATATTTTCGTAAAATATATTACATTTTTTTGATTTTACCTTAGCAATGGCAATTACTTTGAGTAAATTGTAGTAGTAAACGGCACGGTTAAAATTAATTCAAATTAAATATGTATTTATTAAATATATTTCTTAAACATTTAATACGTATTAACAACTAAGTTATTAACTCAATAAGTAATATCTATAATATTTTTGATACCTACATATTATCACTCTGCCATTATATTTATAATTGAAATCAATTTATAAATGGGTTCAAAACAGAATGTAACAAATATATTTTTTTAGAACTTAAAATTATTATGAATACGATCAAATAATTATATATTTCTAGGATATAAGATATTTAGACTCTTCAGTTTATGAATAATTTAACAAATTACGTGTGTGCATCACCAAAATCCAAATGGAAATAAAACGAAAAAATGGAAACGACAAACAGTTTTTTGCCGCCCTAGTATGGACCGGCTAAAATACCGCCATATATCATATTTTTTAAATCAATGCCTACCAAACCTATCACCGCGTAGTCTATTACTTTTTAAAACTATGAGTATTTTTATAGTTTATAATAAATTAAAATCGATATCAACAATACGGCTGATGTCTCCTTGCGTATAGTCAGTCCACTCCACAGCCACCCGTATTTTTTCCAGTCTCATATCCGATGGTATTATTATTGAACATTTCATTAAATGCCCCATTTAACATTTTATTCATAACCCATATACGAGAAGGTAATTTAAATGTGTACAATTTTATACCTATACAATGATATAAAACAAAAAAAAATGTATTTTTAAAATAATGTCAGCGATAGACCTATCATCGTGATTATCACTCTTTAAAAATATGATAGTATTTTTATGCTTATAATATTGATATGGCTGTTCTGATATGGATGCGCACTATGCATCCTAGTCACCCCTCTCCCCCACCTCTATTTTTTTCTATTTTTTCCCAGTCTTAGATCCATCGCTGATTGTATTACTATAGGTAAATTTTATAAAATGTCTATTTAACATTTTATTTGTAACCCATATATAATACAAGAGAGTAGGTAGGTATTCATGTGTATACAGCAGTCGACTGCAGCAATATACTCTTTTCAGTCGTGACTCACAGACGCGTAGACGTCAAACGTATGCTCGTTTTTATTTATTTTTGTCGTGCGTATGTATATAATTATTATTTTTTTGTTTTACTCAGTCCGCGCACCTAAATTTAATTAACGCGATGTTCATTTCACATTTCACATAATAATAATTATATTTGACCCTAATGCGAGCCCGTTGTACAGGTACAAAATATTATGTACACGTCCGACACGAAACTGTGTATTAGCTTAATGATACTTATTCGTCTGACATCGCAGCGACGACCCTTACGCTGAGTATGAAATATTGCCTGGTGAGGGCAGTGTTCGGGTGCTCGCACGCGCCCACACATGTCATAGTAATGATAATAATAATAGTAATAATATATTATGCTCACCGTGACGGTTACCACTCTTGGGCGAGCGAATGAGTTGCCACCGCGTTCACGCTGAGTATTGGATTACGTTCGTAAATTAAAAACAAACATTTTTGATAACGGTAAAAGTTTAATGTAATATAATAATAATAATGATAATAATTATAATAACCTTAGTATATGTAAATATTATTATGTTTAATTAAATGGCATGGAAACAATATAAATTTTTTTTTCTGAATACTAACGCGGCTGGAACCGCGACGTGGTATACTTACTACAGGTGTTATAATAATATTATAATAACGTTTGACATGGCTATAAATCTACAAAAGGACAAAATTCACATTATAACTATATTATTATAGTAACTAGTTATAATAATAATTAATAATAATGAAGATGAAATAAAAATACATAGGTATACTTGTAAAAATAGGCAATATTATAAGTCGACATACATTCATTAATAATAATAACTAAAATAAAGATATTTACGATGGTTTAGTTTTAATGTAACTGAATAAAAAAATAATAAAAATTATAACATTAAAAAGAAAGTCCTAACAGCTAAGTTAAAAAAAAAAACTCTTATTGCTAATCACATTTTATTAAATTTGATTTTGAATAAGATTAAAAACTATATATGTATAAAACAAAAATAATAATAACAAATAAAAAAATACGTTTTGTTTAATCAGGAAAAACGAGATTTTGATTGTTTTAATACAATAAAATTATGTATATACGCATAGTCAATGTATTATATTATAATTATTCTAAGAGTCGACGAAAAACAAACCAAATGCAGTTAGGTATATTATGTACAGTTAAATTAAGTAGTAATCCAAGTGAAATGTATTATTATTGTCGAAGCCAAAATTTTGATCATAGGGTTCATGACATGTACAACTGACGTGCAAATATTTGTTATTTACGTTGTGCTGCGAATAATTTATTTACATGAACAATGTCCATCTAATAACAGTGACGAAAGTTAGGTACTTACACGCCAAAGCTAGGTAATCGACAGACTTGAAATTTCATACAAAATTATTTAGCTTAACGGTGGAATTTTTAAAATATTGAAAAACTAATTTGGACACTGGGCAGACTACCAACAAAATGTAGGTATACGTATTAAAATAAAATAACTTTTTGAACATTTTGGTAACGGCAAATTGCAAAATTTCAGTAAGTCTGTACAACATAATGTAAAGTAGGCAAGTACTTCGGTACGCGAATACATTCATTGATACTTAGCCAAATGTCTACGTTGAGAAAAAAATACAAAACTATAATGTTATTTCCAATTATCTCGTAAATATACTGACACGACCATTTATGATTTTAAATGTAGTTTTCATTTCAAAATATTTCGCGTTGTTTGCTTGGAAAATTTATATAACGGTGAGTATTGGCGAATTATTGAGTTTGTCATTATGTGCTTGCGTGTCAGTGTGTGGCGTGTGCAATAGGTTCATACATAATATTATTAATGTACTGCGTTCGATATAGTGCGAATTATCACCGACTCGAACACATATTATCGTACAATCGTTACGCTATAATAATATGATATAAGAGCTATATATTAAATGCAATATGTCTAAAACTATCATTACGTCTATGTACCAGGGGCGTGCTCAAGGGAAAGGGAAGTCATGGAACATCATCCCCTCTATTAATCAGTAACTGATGGGTAAAATGATGTAATTTTGTAATTTCTAGACAAATTGTAAAGACCATCCCTTTAAAACCTAAAATATGACGCCTGCACTGTGGCACAGCTCCAAATTATATTATATAGTAAAAAAATTGTATCCCCCCCCCCCCATTTAATATTCCTGAGCACGCCTCTGCTGTGTACGATAATATTATTATGGTTTACAGGTATCGCAAGTGAAATACGGAGGAGAAAAAAAATATCACCAAAGAGATCCAAAATCGTCAGTGCGGGGTCTTATAAAAGGGTGGCACCCCGGGTAACTCGGTTATAGTCAGTGTTCAAAGGGAATAATAGTCTGAGAATTCAGACTTGACAGAAAACGACGACGGTTCAATATTCAATTTAGGGGTCGATGTCAGCGAGCTAAATCAGCGTTTAGCATACGTTTCAGAGTTTTTTAAGAAGTTTAGATCGTCCGTGTATTTGCGGTGTTCTGATATTTGAATCGGTTTGCGATGGTAATCGCAGACTATTGTGGCAAATTATATAATTATGCGGAAAATTAAAAAAATCTCTCTAAGCAACGTATAATACCATATAATATAAAATATAGCTCTACGCTGCGAACAAGACAGAATTAGACGTTCCCGAAAAACAGATCAATAAACAATTTTTACTTTTCTGGGGGAAAAAAATACCTATGGAAATCAATGTTAAAATATTAAATGTTTAAAAAATATGTTGTCTGTGCTGAATTGCAATGTTTTCGGTCCAGATATCTACCAATGGCGTTAATCTTGGGCCTAAGACAGGTCAGAATTTGAACTTTAGTCGATATGGACAAACACATTCGTTTTCAAACGAATGGATTATGAATATTTATGGGAACGATGAAGTGAGATTTTGATGACAACAAATAATAAGCCGATGTAGTCACACGAGTGTGGGGACGTCAAGGGAATTGAACACGCCAATGTGGCTGATAATAATAATATACATCCGCGCGAAATTCGAAATGGTTTTTCGAGAACACGACAGACGGCCGGTATTTAAAAAGGACAAAGTGTCGCACGAAATCATAACATTTAGGTGACGTTAATCCGGCGACGAGATCATCTGATGATTTGTATATAATTATATACAGAGTGGTAAAAGAGAGCATACACCGTTTGGCGACGACGGTTTTTTCATTTAAAAACCGATTAGGTCTCGCTCACTGCGTAACATGTGAGGCATAAACCCCGTAAAGTAGTTGAGGTTGGGCTCGTGGTTTTGGTAGAGGAACACCACGAAGTGCGAGTGAAATAATACATTTTAACGTTTTTTGAAATGTGTTATACAGAAAACGTATTTACATCATAAAGTGTACCTACTGTGTTACGAGTGGTTTTCTTGTTTATAGCTACGTAGGCTAATGTTTGTCGACGTGAAAAACAATTTCCTAGTTAAACAGTGTTGCGGACGATTTGTGATCGACAGCTTACCAAATGTCAGTATCGAAACATTAAAGTTTTCTGAAAAGCCATCACGCTACGAAAGTATACGTCGGCGAGGGTGTCGGTTGAAGGGCGGACCGAGGAAATCCGCCACATTAGTGCCGAACTCTACAAACGTCACTGTCGAAATCATACGATAAACAACCGACAAAAATAACGTTTTCGGTTCGTCGACACGTTCGAAGGAAACGAAATTCGGTGTGGAAAAGAACGTGTGCGGTAGGAGATGAGTTTTCCCTGTAGGTTTTACCACGACGAGACAACTCGGACACCGATTGACCCTAACACAAATCTCAAAGACTTTGGACACGGACCCGTCCGCACCATGACTTTAGACTGTTATTATAATTATCATAGACGTCATCGTACGCGATAGTATAATAATATAATATATTGCAGCCGACGACACACGCGCGTCCGGATCGTATTTACATATAATCGCGGCTGTGACGTTTGAACACGTTTTACAATTATTATTATTATTATTGTAATATTTAATACCATACTCACACTGGGTACTTATAATGTACTGTTTACGAGTGGGCACCGTCGTCGGACCGCCATAGACCAGCCGAGCAATAAAAGAATGATGGAAAAAAAAAATGTACAAGTTCATTACGACGGTATAATAATATTATTATTATTACCACCTACGTGTAAGTAATAATACTACCTACTCTATCATACCATATTGTAATACTACTACTGCTAACTAAGAAAAGAAAAAAAATATAATATAATAATATGTAAAACATAATAATTATTTTTATTATATAATACAATCGTTACGGATATTATAATGTATGCGCGTTGTACCTATATTATGGAAACGCATTATTATCGCATGGCACGATAACGAGGAAAATCAAATAAAACGTGCGATACTACACTGGTATAATAATACGATAGTCGTGGTATAAACATAATTTTTTTTCTGTTCTCTTTAATATTTGCAAAAAAAAATCGATGCGCTGTAGTTTCCGATTTGAAATACGTCCGCTAAACGTTGTGTCGTTTCATGTGCAGCGACAGGTGGTCGGAACGGGAGAACGCGCGGTCGCACAGCCGGCACTTGAACGGCCGGTCACCAGTATGCTTGCGGAAGTGCCGGGTCAGCTCGTCGGACCGAGCGAACTTCCAACCGCAACCATTCCAATAGCACTGGTACGGTTTTTCACCCGTATGCGTGCGCAGGTGCGCCTTGAGGTGCGAGCTCTTGGTGTACGTCTTTCCGCATCCCGGGTGACCACAAGAATGGTTGGCCGACGTCTTTTTGGCGCGCTGCGGCCGCCGGTCACCGGCGCCACCCGTCCGCCTCGATGACCGTTGGCTGCCTGCGGTCGCCTTTGTGGCCACCACCGCCACCGCCATTTTTACATCGTCTTCGGGCGGCGACGACGGAGGCGTCATCATGGCCGCAGTGTACGCCGCGGATGCAGCGGCCGCGGTGGCCGCTGCAGTCGCCGCCGCGGCCGTTTGTTTGTGTAGACGGCCGATGCCCACCGTGTTGGTCGCTGACAAGAGCGTCGGCGACGGTGTCACTGTCGTCGTCGTCGACGTGACGGCCATCAGCTGGCGCGCCAAGAACGTGGATTCCGCGATCGCGTTTCCGGCGTCGCTGTCGTCCGGTGGGCTGGCCGGCGGCGATATCTGTTGTTGTTGTTGTTGCTGTTGCTGCTGTTGGAGCAGCTGCAGTTGTAGCTGTAGTTGTTGCTGCTGTAGCTGAAAGAGGTGTTGGTTGTTTTGCTGCTGGTGCTGATGCTGTTGCTGGGCATCCATCAGTTGACCGCAGTCGCCGGCGGCTCCGGGCGAGTATATGTACATCACTCCGTTGTAATCGGAAGGATTGTAGTCGGTCAACCTACGAACAACAACGTCACGGTATTATTGATAATTTTTATATCAAAACGGGAAAGGCTCCAAATTAAAGAACGATATATAAGAGTGTAATGAACAAAGCGATGGACAATAAAATAACACAGTGTCAGTGGCGTAGAGTTATGGTAACTAACAATTCAAACGTTTTCCGAAAAATTAACCTAAAATTCAAAAATCCATATTATAAAACAAATTAAATATAGTAAAAACACTAAAAACGTTAGTTCGTGACACAGAAGACCATTATAGATATCAAATGTGTGACGACTTTATTGATTAGTAGGTTCAATATTTCTTATCACAAATTTGATAATAGAGCTTATAGTTTTGAACTAATATTTAAGCGGGATATTTTGTCTTGGAATATTTTTCTGGGGATATTACGTGGTCGTGACCACGATACATGCATGTTACACGGTCAAAACTATAGCGATCGGACACGACTATCGATAATATTATGTTATACAATAATAATAATAATAATAATAATAATAGAATATAGGTACCCCGTACAAGTGCGGAAAAGTAATGATTGATTATAATATTACTTATTATTATAAAACGTTTATCAGAGTGTAAACGAAGTACAATAACTTTCTAATAATAATATATTAGTACAATAATATTATGTTAAAGAACACAATATAGTAATAATATGTCGAGACGCAAAACGATTATTGTACATTGTTTGTATAGCGCACACGCGTCCATACGACAAGTATGTTATTAAGTTCCACGACTTATTAAAAAGCGTACCTATATATAGGTATACAACGACGATATCATCAAATTTTCATATTTGCATTCAGAGGGCGTACCTATAGTATATATACTTATAATACTGTGTTCTCTAATTATTATAACTATCGTTGTGCGATTATTATGCACCTTTATGCGTCTCGACACGTTTCGTCGTAAGTACATTGTGTGCAACGTCGCGGCGGTTATACATATTATGCAAGCGCATTGCAAGCGTCATTTTGCTTATTCATACGAACACGATAATATTATTTAATGCGAACGACGATAGCTGCAGTTATCTAATTATTGTAACGTAGGTAGGTGCCCATATATTATACGGCGTGTCCGCGTATAGGTTTTCACTTTGTCATATTCGGTGGCTGCGCCTCTGAGCGCAATGAAATGAGATATCACACGCCGAGTACCGACGTCGTACATAATAATATATTGTTTAATAAATTACATAGGTACTGTACGCTCGCGAGTAGGAGCTTTCGTTTTTTGCTCTCCGTCGCGTCAAAACGGCCATCGAAACCCGATTTTGTAGCCACTATATCGTATTTCGCGCTAGAAACAGGAGCACGTGATCTAGGAATGACAGATATAGAGGGGGATATAACGTTTATGCGGTTGTCTCACAACTATACTTAACTATCAACCTTCAATAAATAAATTAATAAATGGTTTTTAAAAGTGATAAATGCGTAAACATTGTGTTTATTAGAAGAGACAAAATACGTGCATTACACCTTTTATAGATTCATTTTTGTAGGATGTGACCATTTTTGATTTTATTATCGATTAATTATATCGAGAAAGGTATCTTAGAAATAGTACACAAAGGAGAGGGGCTGCAGTCAACGGTCCACCCTTGGCTACGGATAAGTTTGGTTTCAGTAGAATCGCTACTTTCTGTATTTTTTTATTAGAAAAGAAAATGTTATTATTTTCAAAAATTGTATTTTTTTTGTTAGTTATAATATACTGAAATATGTTAGATAGGTATTGAGTATTTGAGTATTTATTTTGAGTATTCCTTTATTTTTTGTATCAAGTACATTTATAATCATTGCACTTGCTTAAATCTAGACCTTCAGTACAGTACCTAGGTATTTAGGTTGATTTATAAAATCACGAAATCCATAATTTTACGCACCAATCACAGCGGCAAGTACTTAACTATAATGATTTAAACAGGCATATTACATTTACCTATGTCTTGTCATTATAATTTAATTTTTTTAGTCCTACTTCCACTATAATAATCAAATATAAATACCAATGCGCTTTACCTAACAGTTGAACGTATGACAATTATTATTAATAAAGGTATTATATAAGTACAAAATACTGTTATTATTTTCCGTGACCACCTGCTTATGATTACGAATCAATAGGCAGTGAATTTAATATTCTGATGCAAACGATAAGAAGTGATAATATATTTATGATCTAAATTGTTCGTTTATAGTATAAGTAGAAGGTACCTATGTTAATATTGTACCTATTATATTGTCACTATAAAGAGTATAAAGCGATTACCGTTACAAATAAATTCAACAAACTATGTAATAATAATATGATACACTACAACATTAGGTACTTATAATAGCTATAAATATACCGTCACTTATAAACATATACTCGTCGGTAAAAATGATATATATGTTATAATTTTGTTTTTTAAATACCCACGTTGCTTAAATAACACCCATTCGCTATTTGTATAACTTATTTTTTTATTGGGTCTGTTATCTATAAGGTTTTTATAATAAAAATTCTTAAATGCTAAATGTTGAGCCGCTGAGAAAGTGTGACAATTAAGTCTCAGTTGTCTATAACTTACACAGATTTTTTTTTTAATTTAAAGTATTTTCATAATTTACAAATGCGCTAAAAATTAAGAACCCAAAAATGGTTAGATCATTATTTTCTTCATAAATTAGTTTTGAGGACTTTTATAAAATGCAATTTTTTATCTAACAATGACCGTTGATACCATAATAACACGCGTAACCGGGCACCGAGCGCAATCAAATACATATAATCTTTCTACTTAACATATAATATATGATAATTATATAGAAACCGGTTACAATAATATATTATTATATATTCTTAAAAAACTGAAATCCGTCAGTGTATTTAGATCGCAATGTGTACATAATGTTTATTAATGTAATCGAAAGCGTTTCCGTAACAACCTTAGTTTATTCCAAAATTAAAACAAAACTGTCCATACAGTTGTTACAATAATTCTCAATAACTAATATGCACACAGAGTTTAGGAATTTCGTAGCCGAAAAATAAAACTGAATAATTTTCAAGTGTTTAATATTTTTTTTAGACTTTCGTAAATATATGGCATATATTATGATGTATGATATCATAACATTATTACACTAGAATAATTATCTATTGCTTTTAAACAATAATAATAATACTAAATACATTTTGTTTTTTTTAACGCTACTCAAGCAGCAATTTATTCCCTTATGTATAATATCCTGTCGTTATGTTATTTGGAAGTGACTAAAATACGATTGCCGCAAACAGGTTTTTGGTCATTTAGGGCAACACAGATTTGTAATTAGTTTGGCACCTACCTATCGTGCGTATGATATGTATTTTAGAATCTCGCCGAAGGTTAGAACGGAATAGTAGCAAATTAATATTACAACTGATGATGTTTTAATATTACATTTAATAACGTTCGACCATCTCTCTCTCATTTTATACGGACATATTATAACACTATTTATTATTTCAAATGTATTAATATTCGTTATTATATACTTTATTCGCATTTAAATTTTAAATACATTAAAAATAGTACCACGCGACATATTTGTATGAGAATATGAAGTATGCATTTACCATTTTTGGTCATGTGACATCATAAATCATGTACAATATAATGTTTTCATTTTTTATCATAATAATATATAGATCTATACGCGACATAGGTCGTATTCAAATGATCGTAAATAATAAATACTTAGAATGCAAAATTGTTAATAGCTACATATTAAAATATACATAACATACGGAGTGATTTATTACCTACATTTTAATTTCATATTCCAGAGTAGAATATTTTTTGGAGTATTTCGTACTATAAGAATCAAATTTCAGACAAGCAATATATTAGCCATAACTTTATAAGTATTTAAAGTTTAGAAAAGTGGAGTAGTGGGTCAACATTTTTCGGGGTACCTCTGTACCACTCATCTAAACTTTAAACAGCACGTCCAAAATTCAATTTTTTTTAATATCGAAGTAATCCAAAAAATATTGAAAATTAAATTTTTTTTTTTATATATATAAATTTGTTTTTAACGTTTTACAATTATGTAAAAAAATATTTTTGAAATGATGAGTGTCTTACATTAAATGGATCACCCGGTAGGTATATACAAAAAAAACAATTAATCGATTATAGACAGTATAATATTATTCTATCTATACACTTAATATACTTACGAGTTATTATGTGACCTTGATTTATAATTAAAATGTTTCAATTAATAATTTAAAACGGTTTTGGTTGTTATTTTGTTTTTTTACCAGTTAAATGTTTGAAAATGAAAAAAAAATTCAAAATTTATTTCAGATGAGTTTTGATTGAAATGGTTTATAACCTTCAAAGTTTAAAATATAACGAACAGCATACATAATTCATGTAGGTACCTATACACTTACAAAATATATTGTACAGCCATTCTATACCCATATGAATGTTCGAACGTATACAAACATATTGTTAATATATAACTATAAGTAACAACTACCTAAAAAATAATAAGACAGGGTCGAATGATTGTTTGAAAGTAAAAACTCGAATATGCATTTCGTTGGTCAAACATGACAATTTTTTTCCCTCTGTTAGAAAGCGACTTTGAATTCGAATGACGTTGTTCGCACAAACGTTCAAACTCACTTACCCACAAGACATAACATATAATATAATAGTATAGGTATTGCTCAGAGTAGGTACCTACTCTCAAGGGGGACACTTAAATTCTTTGACATAACTTGATAACTAAAATATAACGTTTTAACTTTCATTTCAAAAAGGAGTAACAAAAAATTAAAATTAACTTTCTAATTCAATCTTCAGTCGATCAATAATTGGTCGCCGTTGATAAAAAATTATAATTCATATTATATATATAATATTATAATAATAGTTAAATAGTATAGACTATATACTTATATATACAAAACACGCCTATATAATATATTATAAATATAATATTTATTTTCATGTTTAAAATTGATTTAAAAAATCTTCGTGAATGTTCGGGACAATTCAAAAGAAAAAGGGAGACGCAATTCTAAATTTCGAGACGATCCTCCCTATAGAGGGACGGGTGTGTTTTGTAGCGCTATAACTATGTCAGAACAACACTGTAGGACCGTATAAACATCTGTGCCGGATCGCAAGACATAACGATATACAAATGTACACGCGTTTCAAATTCAATTTTGCTTTTCGTCATCTCCTGTAGCTATAGGTCCACCACCGACCGAATCAGCACTGTGTACGATTTTAATCAGACATTATTAGATATATAATATTATTATTTATTATGCATTAGGTACGAGTCGGATTCGATTAGACGATTTGCCGAGTCATTCGAAACGTCATTACTCTGGAGTGGGCCTCGAGTTGCACAAACGTATAATAATAATAGTAATAGTCATAGTAACACATATTCGTATCCGTCGAAATGTATATCACAGACACACGCGCACATACACCTATTGGCTATTATATTATATTATTATAACATGCGGATACCCATATAAATGTATAATATAATACTCGATCTAGTGATACGGTTTCAACCGGTTCGGTTGTGTGACGCAACGCGACAATGATATAATAATAAGAACAGCTCAATAAAAAATGTGTCCTGGTCGTGACGACAATGTATGTATAATAATCTGTTGCTGCTGTGGTGCAGTTTAAAAGTGTGATCGTAATAATAATACTATTGTGTCTGCAGCTCAACATTTCAAATAATAATTGTATATAATTACGATAAGTAGTATATGGCGGTTGGTGTACCAAGTACCTACTCGTAGCTATGCTCAAATCGTTATTATCTCGAGACTATTTTTTTTCCCCATAGATTATATTATAGAATACGCCATAGGCCTTCCTGGCCATTGCCAAATGATAAGCTATATTTCTTATTTTATAAAAAAAGTTATTGTACATTATAGTGATAAAGGAGCATTCACAGCTACATCGTGTTGTGTCGATCAAATCGTATTGTGTTTGGACATAACTATTTTTGTATCATGTTGCAACCGAGTATACCAAGAATTGACTACAGCTCAACTTTTAAGCCAATATGGTTACCATATTTTGTAACCGTATAGTTACCACGCTCTTGCACGGTACGACACACAACGTAGCTGTGAACGCGCCTTAATGGTGAATGGTTATTTAATGGTTACTATACTGGTAACGGTGGTATTCATGGGGCGTTCACCAAAACTTCGGGAACGCTACCTGATGGATATTTATCAATTATCAGAGACCTTTTACCCAGTAGACCGGCACACTTCTTGGTTCCACCTAGGTAGTCACGATAGGTGGCGCTTTTCGATAACTGAGTTACTCTGATACGGTATGAAATATATCTATATTACCTTAACGGACTGCATCACTGAGTTATGTTGGCTCACGGCTATCAATGATTTTGTAATAGGATGGGCTGGTCTATAAGTAAAAGGTCAATAGTATTTATTATAGAGATGGCCTATTTCATTCTACGTGATCTATGTTATTTCCACTCTCAAGTGTGTCCTCACCGATGCCAACTACTCTGAATACTTGTAGATTTTCCAGTGAAAATCGTAACTCGTAAGGTTTGTGTGTAAGCGCACAGTGAAGCGCAGGGTTGTAGCATGCAAAATAACGTTCGAAGTTGTTATAGATAATGTAGAAAGAAAATATATTAAAGAAAAAAAAAATTGAATACCTATATAATCAAAAATATCACATGATTTACAGTATAAACTTGACCGTGCAGTTATATGCTTATTACTTATATAGGTACAATATATAATACGCGTAATTCGTAGACCGTAGGTAGTAATCACTTAATCGTTTTGTTTTATAAAATATACGAAATTTATAAAATTATGTGAAACAATCAGGAACAATACAGTCGGTACATTCACCACAAATACAGATTACATTTAAAGGTAAACGAGAAGGAAAAAATAATATATGTAATTAGTGCCGTAGAGTGAATTAAGTTGTGTGTAATAAAATATTTAAGTTTAGTAGGTAAGTGATTTTCAACATACATAATAATATAATGGGTGACGGTGGCGGTGGCGGTGTAAAATGCAAAAGCATGTAATAATACTGAACAGCGTAACTAGAGTATTATAGGTATCGTCGGTTTGTTCCAAGGTTCAACAAAATATGTATGTTGAGCACGATGCAGATAGAACAATATATACAATTTTAGCATTTGTATAATATTAAATATTAATAGGTATGTTATATATAATTTAGCATCGATGTAATTATATTTTGTAGCCACTAAAATAGAAACTAATCGAATCTTATCGAAATATTTATTATTGTGTTCTGTTGCGGTTGTCATTTCCAACGTATGGTCAACCGTATTACTAGAAACACCACTAACAAATAGACAGTGAAAAACAAACTAAAACGATAAAAAATTAATTAGAAATGAATTCACGTCTAAGTCGCTGTACGTAGGAGTAGTCTGGAACACTTGAAGAGAGAGGAGAGATGAACCACTACCACTCAAATATTTTTTAAATTTCGCGCAACTGAGACAACAGCTGAATCATAACGTGCATTATTACTTTTATGGAGATCAATTCGCCAAAGTGACAACATAACATTTCAAAATGACTGTTTGATTGCTATAAACAAAAACATGTTCTAATGTTATCAAAGAAAAAAAAATTGTTATTGTTGTTTGCTCATCATTTATTCATATTTTAAGGTATCTATATGCTGTATTCATCAATAATTTCGAAATTTTATGTTATTTCATGCAATGTTACTAGTTTTATCAATGGTGAGTATTTTACTTTTTTTTCATTTACTATCAAACTTGACGAGGTAGTAGATGGGACATTTGAACCATGGTCTGGAGGAAGGGTGAAATATGGTTAAATTATAGGTAATAAGAAAACTAAAAAGATTTTTTTGTTATTGTTATTTATGAAAAAGTGTATAAAAAATGTTAGTTAATTTAATTTAATTTATTTTGAAAATGTATAATGAAAAGGGTAAGATATTATGAATGACCTTGAATTTCAAAACTTAATAAAAAAAAACTAATGAACATATTTTATAAAATCAAAACATAAAGACTATTGTTGTGATATAAAAATAATACGTAGGTTACCTATACGCCTATACTCAATTTAAACTTAAGACTTAGATAGGTGCTCAAAATGTTTGATATTTTCAACGAACCTTAATGTAATGTAAGAAAATTGCTACAAAATACACTTGCTTACGGTCGTAAAACTTAATATTCCATACGACTTTGTACAATAGACAAACAGAGACATTAAACTGAAAAAGTTCTTTCGATGTTCACAAATTTCTCTTCTTTCTTCATTTCTAAATGCACTCTAAAAACACTATAGGTACTTATTGTCTATTATCAGTTGTAATAATTCATCCATTAATATAAAGCTTCGTATGTATATTAAAATATCATATTATTCCGAAACAAAATATAATTCGGAGTATTTCGATGTATACAATTCAAATTTCGTATGAGTATTTAATAAGCTATAACTTATGTTAGTATGGGTGATATGGTGGACCAACATTTTGGGAGGTACCACTTTGCCACTCTACTCAACATGTCAGCAGAACTTTAATATAATTATAAAGAATTTTTCAACTGTACCTATGTACTTTTTCCAATTCGATTTCGATTCATTGAAGTAGTCCAAAGATATTCTGCGTTAGAATAAGAAATTAAAAAGATATGTTTTCATTCGAAAAACCAGAAAACTTAAAAATTGTTAACGATAAAAATATAGATGAACGTTTTTGAAATGATGAGTATTCCCCGACAAATGAATCACCAAGTATACTGCATGTGAACATGGGTTTCCATTATACAACTCAGCGTTATCATTATACGGTTATGTAAAACCGGAACAATCGTGCAGATAAAAAACTACGTCTGAATAATATAATGTATGTTCACATTACGAGTGTAATTTTTTAATATGGGTACGCGACAACACTCCATATAGAAACGTCGCAGTCAATATATAAATAATAATATATGCTCGCAATTGCACACGCATTTGCATGTGCTTAAACGACGACAGTCGACTACAATAATTGATAGTAATAATAAAATCTGTTTTAGAAAACTCGTCGACGAATAATTGTCCGTTGTCTTGAAGAAGCGTAACTTCTGACCCATGCCGACGTTTTCCGCGATATGTATACACAAATATCTTCAACGAGAGAGGAAGTAGGGGACTTGACAAAAATGTTCATGGGAGTAATACAAATTTTTTTCACCAGTTTTCAATTTGTCGAAAACTTTTCTTGCATGCCAAGACATGACTGCAATATCATATAATGTTATATACAATAGAGATCTCTTACACTACATGTTTACGAATTTGCAAATCAAACATAATATGTTAAGATGGATTTATCAAATACGACTAAAAAATTGCAACTACAAAACATAGTAGCAGGTACATTATAATAATTCTTAGGAGGTACCCATATATTAAATAACAGTTTTTTCTGAATTTTTTTTTTTATGTTGTAGGTACTTGTATTTATAAACATTTGGAGCTAATTGTTTCATATGCGAGTATGATGTCGAGTAAACTTAACGATAAACAATAGAAAATTGTGAGAGCGTATAATATATATTCTTAGCGTAAACTGTAAACTATGTCCTACTGAGTTATGTAAGTGTAAAAACTGATAATCATCAAATTTGTAATCAACGTTTATATTTGTTGGGATTTCTCAAATAAACAACATAAAACAATTGATTATTTATTTTTCTGAAATAGGAAGGTACATAATATTATACATAAAGTCTTTTTAACATTAAATTGTTCTGAATCAAATTGAACCATAACAAAACAGCTTTTTTGTGAAATGAATTAGTTAATTTATAAAATACTTCTGTCCTGTTCATTTATAAACATGTAAACCTATATTATACACATTCCTTATTAAACTATTCGTACGCGGATTTTGTTTTTTTTTCGCAACAAGAAAATAGGTACCTACCTATACACACATAATATGTTTAAAGTAGAAATATATTCACTCAGCCGGTATACATATATGTATATTATATACATAATGCATATTATGTGAGTCGTGTGAATAATACAAGTCGTATAATATTTATTTCGCAACGCACGCGATTCGTATATAATATAATATTATAATAATATATATCGTGTACGATATTCGATTTAATTAATTTTTCCAAACACCTCTCCCCCGGCCATGGTTGTCGACGTCGAATGTCAAGGTCGGTAGGAACAAAACAAAATAAAATAAATAAAAATGATCTAGATCCTTATAGAACCTGTGCTACCGATAGCGGCGGCGATCTATGAGGCATGAAATTATTATAAACGTATAACATTATATTATTACGATTATTATTATTATTGTTGTTGTTGTTGTTATAAACTGGCGTCGGAGGATAATATATTTTACTATCATATTATATTATATGGTTTAACGCATATTATTCGCTGCAATATGTCAGTATATATCCTGCTGGCAAACTGAATACTTATAGGTACAACGTACCTTACTCTGTATTTACGAGCGTAAAAAAATATTGAAAAAATCGAAACAATCGTGTTCTTTTAATAATAATACGGGTATTTTATTTAGCGAACAAAGAAAACGCTGTATTTCATGTAGTGTAGTGATTTCAGCGACTCGTACGACGCAAATACCGCGAGAACGGTTAAATCATAATAATATTAACATTTATGATATCGTCTCTTACGACCATTGACATGCATGTTTTAAATAATAATGATATAAACAGCAATAATATTATCTCACCTTAGTCCTAACGCTATCTACGTATAATAATATTATACGATATAATATACGCACCACCACCTACCACTTGTATGTTGGTTGCCAACGGCGAAATGTGTTACCTTTATACATAATTTTCGTTAATTATTATTAATCGTCAAACGACCTGACTTAACCTAGGTAGGTACGGTATCTATTTGAAAATTTAATGATGTCGATTGTAACAAAATACCACACGCAAGCTGAATAAATTATTAATAAATAGTTATTGTATAATCACAAAACGAACTCGGTTTGAAGACCATTTTATGTGTAAGACTATAATAATAAAATACTATAAAACCTAGGTATAATATGAACGATATATCGGTACCTAATACTACTTAATACAAAAATAATATTATTTTTTTTTTCAGAAGACAATCGGCGAGCGAATATTTAAACTGCCGCCTACCAGTTGCCATACAATATTTTTCAGCAGACGCGGTTGACCAGTTCATTTTAAACTATTTTTCATAAATCTATAGTTTAGGTATGGTCTTATCACTATAGTGATACAAGGAAAGCTGAAAGTGTTACGTGGAGAAAATCTCGCTTTATAAACAATAATGGTTGAATTGTGGCACAGAAATTATGCACATCAAATAACAATTTACTATGACTAAAATAATATAGAATATAAATACTAAATTTGTTATTATAAAATTAATTTAGTTAATATTTTCTTAAGTAGTCATATATAATGTGACAATATTTAACGCTAAATCAAGACTTCATACAGGCATCAGCAAATTAAGGCGGACTTCTTAAACCAATTTTGGTCCATAATGCTTAGAGAATCGCAAAATCTTCTATGACAAAACGCTTGACTAAATAACTGTTTTAGTCACTAATGTGACTAATAATTTTATGACAACAATTTTTGGAAAATCTTGTTGCTGATTGGAAACCGACTCCACAATGTGGAAAATATAAATAAATAAAACCAAATGATAATTGTTTCGATTTTTTTTAGCGTGCCAAACACAAACTCTTAGTAAGAACATTATTAAAACAAACGCAATAATAATAATATTTGATCGCGTGTCGCATGTCATCCGTTCGATAGCAAACAGCATAAACATTAACACAAAATATTATTTGCATAATATTATACACACAGGTACATTCGTACGTTAATTAAAATGTTATTTCGACGACTGGTTTTCCGAAATCCATGCTACGGATGTATATTATTTTGTTATAAGCACGTGTGACTATGATGTTGTAAAATAATTACCATTTTTATTTTCACCATCGCCCCGGGACTACGTGACGTACCCCATGAAAATCGATTTGAGATAATATAATAGCTTAACAGTCATCGCAGGTTATACCCATACCATACTACCATTACCGGTACAGCACTAATCACGATCAGTGGTATAAAGGTAGGGGTGGCTTAAGTGGCCCCCAAATTTAAAAATATAAATATTAAAGTTGAAATTATACAGTTTAAAATAAAAGTACCTATGATCATATTATAGAATAAATTTATAATGCTCATTATTAAAAAAAAATAATTTTTATTCTAATAACCATTCCCAAAAAGTTCAAGTTAACTGTTTGCTTACACAAAGTTTACATAAGTTCAGTATTATAAATAATGAAAACCGTAGTAACCAGTGGTATAGTGCACAAGTGCACAACTATCTGTTCAAAGTTCAAAGTTCCACGATTAATGATTATTAGCTTTAATAGAAATCGTAAATATGTTTATCAAAAACTAAACTTTGATGATTATTTAACAATTATTTACAACATACTTTTCTTATAAATAATGTTATATTATTAATATTTCTTGATACTTTTTGTACCAATGTCTGATTGACTATAATTTACTTTTTGACATAATTTAATGTTTGTTTTTCAGACTAAAATAGTGAAGTAGTGGTTGTCTTTTGTTTATCGTTAAATTTTTACGCTGCGGGCCCCTACAATCCTATGGTTACGCCACTGCGATCATAATATACATGTAATAATCTGTATATTATTATTTCTATTACGACGTTTTCTAGGCAAACGGCGGACCGAACTATTCTGCAACGGACACTATCGGAGGAGAGTTGAAAGAGAAAAAATGTTTCCACCGGAGGTCGTTTGTTTGTTTATATTTTTATTTATTATATAGGTAAACACCACGGAATATAAGTATGTTACTATACACGATATGTATATTATATACGGATACGATTTATAGCGCATACCTATATTATACATTACTTATTGGTACGCTACCGGCCGTCGCCGACACTTGCTTTTATAATAATATTATATACATTATTATGTAGACCACCACCTCCACCGCCCGCCCATCCTCCGCCGGTCTAATATATTATTCCCGCTCGTAGTGTACACACATTATAATAATATACCTCCATATAATATATTGTATACATAATTCGCGTTATTATAATGTACAGATCGTTGAAATTTCACTGCTGATGGCGCGACCCGGTACACCGCGGGATAATGTGGCGCGCATGCATATGTATGGACGTATAGTTTTACATATTATAATATTATGCCTCATAATAATAATAATTACAAAACGCATGCCATTAAAAAGGAATCGCGTATTACGACCGACGATTATTATAATAAAGAACGATCGATCGATCGAACGATCGGCCGACGGATCGATATTATCTCGCTGCAACAGCAGCAGCCGCGAAACCGGTAGCCGCGGTGCATTTTATCGGATAAGAGCAGATTTATTCATGATGTCAGGTGTGTTTCTGTTTCTGTATGCGTGTGTGTGTGTGTGTGTGTGTGTGTGTGTGTGTGTGTGTGTGTGTGGCACCAGATTGCAGGTAAATTGCGCTATCTCGGTGTCGAATCGTCCAATTGCGAACAACTGCGCTATGGCTGCCAATAACCGTATAGTATTATTATATAAATTAGACAGCTCGGCGACGGCTGGACGACGTGTATATATCCCTATACTTTATACGCGTATTGAATTTCAGTGACGTCATTTGTCATAAATACACAAGTTTGCGCCGTCGCGGTGTCTGGTGTGTATATAAGTTTGATAATATTATTCACAATCCCCTCGAGTCTGTGAGTCTTATAATTTTTAGCGTTCTCCGGTCTTGCATCACGCGTGGTATAACGACCAGTGTATATGCAAATTCCAGGATTTGCTGCGGATATGTACGTAAATGGTCCTGATTTACGTAGTTTAAGTACTATATATACCTATAATATAGTGAATGACATATTTTGACACGAGTATCCGAACATTTTTCATAAGCTTTTTCTTGCTTTTATCTTTGTTTTAATATTTCTTATATTCTATAAAGTTATTGTGATTGTTATAAACGTATAATCATTGAAAAAAAAGGTATAGGCAATTTAAAAAGCGACTGACGAAGACAGAACAACTTCAGAACATTTCCTGAATGTGGTATCTTAACCACAGATAGTCACGCAACAACAAGACTTTAGTTCAAACTTCAATTTAACTCAGAACAACCATTCGGTATAGCCGTGATGTTAAAGACATTTTTACCAAAGGTGTAAATAATTTTTATTTTGTTTTCTAAAATATCAAACGATTTAGACTATTGAGTATAATAATATAATAATAAAAATGATGATGTACTAATAATGCAATTTATGTTTATTGGGTAAAAAAAAAATATTTTTTTATCGACTAAGAAACGTTTAATTGACTAGCACCTACGTTTTCATTTCCACGTGCAGCTTCTATAGGTATAGGTGGTAAAAACAGTTCGATATCATCCCTTGGAATACAATTTCACTGTTGTCACCCTATTGAGGCGTTTGTAAACCATGTATTTTCTCATATCACCAAAGTGTTGACAGAAAAAACCCCACTCTAATTGCGACACGTAATATATCAGTCGAAAAAATGAATTTGCCAACAATTTGAATATTTTTGAAGAAATTGTTTTGCACAGCTGTTCAAACTCCTGTTTCGCATTGTAATCGATTATTAGAATAGAATAATAATAAATAATAACACGTATATAGTAATCGTCTTAATAACATCAGTACCGTCGCCAGGTTCAGAGATAAATATTATTATATTATACAATCGCGAATGATATTCCATTAGTCCTGCGACCGTTCGCCCACGCACCTATATACATATTATAATAACCTCATCGTACACACGCGTGGGTCCACCGGCTGTGGCAGTTTGTTAGCGACGTCCGCCGCCGCACCTTGCCCGCCCGACACGCCTCGAGAAACATATTATAGCGCTTAGAAAAAATCAAATATTATTATTATTATTATTTGTAATGTACTAATATGCAGTGTTGCGCAAAGATAACTAAAAATTTATCTAGATAAAGATAAAAGATAATTGGATACAATTTATCTAGATAAAGGTAGAAGATAGTTAAAATCTAAATTATCTAGATAAAGATAAAAGATAAAACACTATTTATCTGGATAAAAAAAAAGATAAAATTATTTTAATTTACCCGTCCCCCTAAAAAAAAAATCATAGATCTGCCATTGACCATTGTGTACATTTATGTATGGGAAATAAATAATAAATAATAAGTACTTAGTTTTAAAAAAAATACATTAGTTGTACCTAGGTATATTATAATTTTATAAAACAATTCATTAATATATTTTAAAATAATAGTAATTAATTATTAAACATAAAATGTAATTTGTTATACAAATAATGGTTAACACATATATTCTAAAATATATAAAATAGTAAATCACAATAATAAATTATGGACTTTTGTTTATGGTGTACACGGCGGTCGACGAGTCGACGACACAACGTTGCAACATATTCGGCCGTAGCCCGTATAAATCGGGATAATTAGAATTTAGAAATAACATAAAAGTAGCATGGAAAATTATTACCTATAACCTATTACTTTGTTATTGTTCTGTATTTGTGCAAGGATGATTGGAATCATAGGAATTTAATAGGTTAAAACTTTCAAGTTCAATTTTTCGAACTTTTTGAATAAATATATTTATTTATCTAGATGAATTACGTTAGATAACTCAATAATTCATCTAAGATAATTCATCAGATAACTAATTTTGTTTATTATCTAGATAAGATAAAAGATAATTAATTATTTATCTAGATAAATTATTTAGATAATTTATCTAGATAATGCTCAACACTGCTAATATGTGACCGTTTTCGGATTTCCACATCGCCGCCACCGCCACCGTAAATCTCTTCGGAGTAAGAAATATTGTAGTCGCACAACAGATCGTATATCTATTTTCTGATGAATATGTTTGACGATGAAAATGTTTTATTAAATTAGCAGGAAAGAGAAAGAGAGGGAGAGAGAGAGAGGTTACTTCACACGCATTAGAAATATTATATCAATATTATATGAACTCGTATCTTAGTATGGTCGTACCTATATGGTGTATTTGGATTCTGTACTCTACACTTAGTTTTGTAACCTTAAAATCTTGTGTTGTGTTGTATAATGAAAGCTCAACGGATATTGTACAATTGTATATAGCTTTGTCACAGTATATCATGATGAGCAAGCGTATTACTGTTTCAACTGGTAAGAACCGATCAAGTAAAAAAAAGTTTTCAAAGACGGTCCCAGCAAAAAAATAAGATGCACATCTCACATAGTTAGTGTTTTCTGTTTAAAAATGTTAGTAGGTACGTACCACATATTATTATTTATTATATTATATTGAGTATATATCTATAATTGTACGCCAAAATTACATCATAATATATTCCAAATAGGTAGATAAACCCTATAATATATGCGTCTTGTAAACTATTCGGTATTACGATTAAAAACATTTGGTAGATAAATTTTCGTCAGTGCTTATATATTGTAGGTATAAAATAATGGACTACCATTATTTGTGTTCGAGTTCAGTGTTCGTACTTGGTATACCTACATTTTGTAGGAACTTATTCAAAAAATATATATATTATGCATTCCATTGAACAAAATAAAAGAAATTGTCAACTACCTATGTTGGAAAGAGTACAATATTATGTACGTCGTTAAGTATGTTAACTGAGGGGGAAGTACATTGTGAAAGCTGTACCACACTGGCTAGTATAGTGGTGCAGGCTCGATTAGAAAAAACATGTTGACCAAACCTGCAAGATTTTACAATGTAACGATAAATATAATCTAGATTCTAGATACATAATATTATGTCTTTTTTTTCATTTGGATTTATCAACTCTGTTTGCTACAGGCCGCATGACTTTTGTTTTCTTCGTAAGAGTGTTTTAATAATAATAATGTCATTTTATTAGGTACCTACTAAAGGTACTTTCTCAAGCATGCCTAAAGGGTCTAGAGAACCAATATACGTGGAGTATTTAATTGTTATTCATTTATACCTATTAAAACACTAGTGTCGTTTCCACGGTCGCGCTCCTATACGCTACATTAAATTATTGTTTTAAATTATATGGTATCCATCAGTCACCGATAAGGTACAATAAGGTATAAATTAGCAGATATGCAAGACAAGTTATTCAATTTAAGTAACCTAGTCAAGTCTCAGTTATATTTATCTCGATCAACTAAGTTCCATTTTTTAATAATGTAGGTATATATATAAGTATAAGCTGTAGACGAGTTTTTACTTCTTAACGGTATTAGTATTATAATTTATTTATAATGAGTTATTTATCATCATAAGTACCTGCTGTAGTACGACTTGTCCGCGGCGTAGGTCGTCATCATGGCGTCCGGAGGTACGGGGTCGTTGGTGCCGCTGTGCTGGTCGGCCACATAGTTGATCAACATGTCCAGGTCAATGAATTCTTCAGTCCCGTAGACGACAGAGTCCTGCGGTGGATGCTGGTGCTGATGGTGCTGTGCGTCGCAGAGTGGCTGGTTTCCGACGTCGGGTGCCATCGAGTCGCATCGCCTGTGATTGTCCATTGACGGGGCCAGCCCGGGGACAGTGCCCGAACCGCACATGTATACCGGTGATGCCTGTGGGCCCGTCGGATTGCCCAGCCAAGAGATGGTATCCTGCCACACTTGCCAGTCATCCTGCGAAAAAAAATCGAACGGAAATCAGTCCGGTGGCGAGTTACGAGGTCGCACATATAATATCATATAATGTGTGTAAGTTATCATATGAATGAAAATGGAGAGAGTCATATTATGGATATATAGGTACACAAAACTTATATGGATAAATAAAATACTCTATAAATTCGACGAGCCGAGGGGCTCCGATTCCATAATTGTTTGTATAGTGTACCTCTTGGTTTTAATATCTACCTTATTATGACTTAAGTAGGCATTTCTCTTATTAAATTATAATAATGAATAAACGTATCTATAATCTATATATAATGGTATTCATAACTATATCCTGACGTATAAAATTATTGATTGAGACCTAAATTCATGTAAAAATGTATCTGATGTACGTGATTACAAATGACATAAGTAATAAAATTGATCAACAAAATATATACAGTAAAACCTCCTTATAACGGTACCAACTGTTTTTTATAGGGAGAGTAAAATAGACGGGATATAGGTTATTTGGGACAGTTGTTATTTTCTGTTGTAAGGAGAATTTCGTCTTATAGAGGTTCCGTTATAAGGAGGTTTTACTGTACTTAGTTTAAAGCATAAATAGGTATACAGATTTTTTTTTATAATACATAACATAACTTAACATACATCACACGACATGGTTTTTATAATGCAGAATTTTCAATGGTTTTTTTTTTAAACTAACAGATTTAAATGTGTACCTACATCTGATGCGTATTTTTATTTATAAGTTAGAATACTATTGTGAATACAACCCGAAAATAACTCACTGCACGATTTGAATATATTATATATTATTATGCGTAGGATACCAACACTACACACATCAAGCACAATGATATAATAGATGTGTCTGAAATTATGCATAAGCGATTAGGATTTTGGCACACTCGTGGTGTGAAAGTTTGTTTTTTCTTTCGACATAATATGGTTCGTTTATCCATTTTGTTCAAATCTATGATAACTTATTCTATAATACGTATTATCTTGGACAGTGTGTCTTAACACTGGCGAACGCCGGCCCTGAATATAAATCGTACGCGAGTATGAAATATTTTAAAGAAATTATCGTTTATTAAAATAGAGTCGAAACTAGTTATTACAGATATTCAATTTAGTACTACTAACCCGATCCGAAATTATTAGCATAATTGGCGAACAATGTATTAAGTATAGTAAATCGCGACTGTGTGGGTAAAAGGTACAATTTTAAAAACGCGACGGGGAACCTCGGTTTAAATCTATATAATTTTATACTGTAAATACTATAGGTACGTGCTGTAATTCTGAAGGTACCTATTTATTATTTTAGTATTCAAACGTACCTATCCAGGAAATTCGTGTCAATTATCATTATATACTCTGCACTGTAGCAGTACAGCAGTTAAAATACATTACATGGTTTGTAATAAATATTAAATAAAATATAACTTATTAAGTGTCCAGAAATATTCGATGTATACCAATACGGGAATCATATTTGATTGCGCTGCTTATAAATGGATAGCGGAACGCATAAACTAATTAAATAATTTATAATCAAACATAAAATTAGAATATTTTATTTTCGACAATTTAATTCTTTATTTTATTTATTTTTCAGTTAATTTTCGATATACATATCCAATTTATCATGATGCATGGTTACAATATGGACACAGTAGGTATTTTGCATATAGTATAAAATATTTTATTATTAATTTAATTTAAGCGATATTATGATCTTTTCAATTAATTTCTTATGAAATCATAATAAATCGTTTATTTTTGTTTATTATGATAACATTCTTGTGATAGGTACCGTTTAAAGTTATACCTACTATTTATTTATGGTTAATACTTCACAACTTCAACAGTAATTAACATGGCTGAGGGTAGGGGCTTCATGCCTTGAAATACCTTAAAACATGTACTTATGCATTATGCACTAAAAAAACATAAATTTTGTTGTCCGTGAAAATTACAACCTTAAGAAAAATGTGATTGTTCAACTTCTTTTGGGTGCAACACAGTCGGATTGCGGACAATGTGCGACAGCATAATAATTATCAAGTAGGCAATGTGCGAAAATTTGATTTAATGCATGCTAACCTGATCTCCCCGATTAACCAATAGCAACCAAACAATATATACCAATTTCTTCTAGTTATCATCAATAACAACCATTTATAAACAAAAATTTCCACCGTCAATCTCAAAATCCCCGTTTGAGCACCTCCTCGGGTTGGACCTAAGAGGGTGAAAAAAACTTTACGACCTATTCTCATACCAACCAAATATCCCGAACAAAATTCATTAAAATCAGTCAAGCCATTTCGGAGGAATTCGACCACTGCTCACACCGTGGCACGAGATTTTTATGTATATTAGATATAAACATTCTTTTTAACGGCAGTTTTTTATTATTATCTAACATTTATTATGAATATTTTATTTATTTTAAACCATATGCTGGCACTCGTTTATTACGCTGACAATATAAACGAAAAAAAAATGTTTTCTTCATTTTCATGTTCGAACAAGTTTTAAACGGATATAATACATACATAGAAAAAAATGGAACTTTCATAAGCATCATGTACAAAAACATGGGTCCCCTTTAACTAAAACTTAAGAATTAAGGAAACTAAGAATCTGTGGCTAAGTGGCTTAATGTTAGTTGGGAACCACTACTATAGTGTTAGACCTTATAACATTATAAGATATATACCTATAATATAACTATAGAATGGGTTTTATGGGAGTTTCCCTCCTCTGTTCGTATTATAGCGTACAGATATTTTTATATTTTTATGCGTGTGTACCTACCGCAAACATGGTCGGTTTGACGTCGAATTCCGCCGACAGCGAATCGAGATTAAAAGTCGATAGGTATACGATAACAATGTTTTTTTCCGCCGTTGACCAGCATCCGACCATCGTTATATTATAATTTTTTTTTAAAATACGATGTACCGTGCAAGTAAGTTTGATTCATGTTTTGATTCGTGAAATTCATGAGATTTGAATGCATGGTAACTAACGCGTTTAAAAATGGATAAGATCGCGACGGCTGATGTTTAAAATTATAACTTTGTTATCTACTTATAACAAGGGGTTATTATGTTTGCGTTTAGATGATTGGATATTATTTCGTGTATATTATACATAGCTCGTATACGCCACGCTCGTCTTACTGCCGCACCAGTGTAAAATACGTTTAGGTATAAATGTATAATTATATATTTTTATTATTTGGTATAATATGATTTAAATGGTCAATTAATAATTGTCCGATTCGCATACCTGACCGAAGAATTCCAAACTAATAAGGACACGAACTAATAACAGCAACTATTTTCCTCCACCGTGGTACGACTGTCTATATAGTAACAATAATTCTACTTATTAGGTACCTATATTATATAATATAACCTATTAAGTCCTATATGCCAAGTAAATGTGCAGTTTATTTCTACACGGTGGTGCATTGGAGCTATGAATAAAACTAAACAAGGACACCATTTTATCAGCGATATTTTTTTATTTGTCGTATGCGACATTTTCTATTCAAATCTTTAAATATTCAAAATACCAAAGCATGTTGTCGAAAATTTTGAATAAAATAAATTACGATATTTCAGTGAACATTTTAAATTGGTATCTATTTGGACCACTATATTATTGCATCTTTTCACAAGTAAATAATTGGGTAATTAATTACTACTTATGCATTTGCTCTACACCTACATTATTTCCTATACTTAAGGTTTCATGTTTTAATACATCTTATAAATGTATACAAAATTCATAACACTATTCATAGGAGCAATATCGATTTTCGTATTTGAGGAACTAGAAAATTGTACTTTCGAGAATCTTTTATAAATGTACGAGGAGAAAATTCTTATTCACCAGATAAAATCATAATTATAAATTGAAACGAACATCATCATGTCACGTTGGATGAAAGATGTTATGAGTTATGAGAACCTTATATGATCAGACGTCCCGCTTAATGTGGTGATCAAATCGAAACTGCAGATAATGCATGGCTTTAAGTGTAATAAGTGAATATAGATATAATATATAATATAAAATATCTAGTCTTCTAATAGGTATCTAGTAAGATTCTTTTTAATTTGTATCCAAGAAAAAACCAACAGGTAGGACAAAAATATATTTCATTTTAATGTCGATTAATAATAACTATTTTAATGAATTCTATAATAACTTCAAATAAATAAGACGAACTGAATTTAAATTAACAAAAACTTTTTCAACGCACTACTGCAATAGACACCGATAAACTAATTGTTACAAATTAGTAATTAGTAATTACAATCAATACGCATCATCGCTTTTACATGGATCATGGATATTAGATAATAATAATTAATAACAATAAATCAACGTAAAACATGAAGGCGTTGATAAAGTTGTTGACATATTATGTCTAGTACGATATATAATTTTAAATATCAACCACGTAAGCGTGACACAGATAACCAAACACATTATACTTTTCGCCACTTGAAAATTTTAAATACTTAAAATATTATTGTATTTATTAATTATTTTATTAAAAATGACACGCAATATAGGTATTATTATTTACTGTACACTTTATTATTATTTATAACTTATAATTTATTTATATTTATTGGCAGCTGAGCAGTTATAATTAACAAATTGAATAATGTTATTGGTTTTAGATTAGAAAGGAATATATAATAATATGGTTTTTATAATTATTTTTATTTAAAACAGACTAATTTCAATTTCTTTTAATTCGGATTTTTTTCCTATCCTTAAGGATTTTTATCCATAGGATATTTTTAACCTTGGTTGTATTGATTTGGATAATTAAATAAAAGATAATATTTCGTCCTTGGATATTTTTCCCCAATTCCGTATTAATTAGAGGTACCTATTTACATTATACTCGGCCATGATTATTATAGATGTAACAATATATATTTTTTTTTTATCTATATTTTTTCCCCTAGATTAACTTGTAGACTCACCAACTAATCTTAATAACTAATAAAAAAAAAAAATCAAATTTATTACACACCTCGGATGACTTTTAAAAAGTTTGGACCACCTTTACAGGATTTTTATCTACTGCAGTTCACTTTAGTTTTAACTGTAATAATAGATGTTATTTGCACCAAGAAAGTATAGCCGACAGAATATATGAAATATTTATTTTATATATTTTATACATTTTTATATTTTTATTTTACAGTTTTGAATTACAAATTGTATTTCTATATTTAAGTATTTTAATAACCATTGATAATAACCGTTAAGGTAACAGTCACACACTAGAGCACACTGCATTGAGTCACAACAATTATAATACAATGTGCAATGTTTTTATTGAACTGTAATGTACATAAATTACAACAACTAAAAAAATTCAAAGAAAATTTATCGACGCATGTACAAAATATGTGTTCCCAATGTAAGTCCCTACTTCTTTATAATATTTGTACAATTACTTGCTTTGCTTGAGCCGCATACTCGATTTAATAATAATATACATTTTTTCTCCTTCCCATTTTATTTCTAATATTTTGTTGATAATATTAAATAATATACTGGTTAGGTTAATATACCTACGAAAAACGGATAATTTTAAATGAGCTCATCAGTTAATTTTTAAGTTAGAAAAATTAATGTATTTTCATGTTTTACTAGCCATTTGAAGACATTACTTAGCCTCCCTCCCTCCTAAATTGTACAGCACGGATCCCGAAAATGTGCAAAGGGTGACGTATTGTTGACGCATTCTTGCCTCAGGCAATCTGCTCAAAAACACATTCATGCGCGTTCACCGCAACTTTTTATGAACAGATTTGCAAAGTGTTATAAATTAAGAAAATTGATTTACATGTAGTCGGCTATAAAAATATGCAAATAAAATTGTTTCAACTTAAAAATATTAAGGAAACGCAGTGGTGCATTTATGGAGTGGGTAGCACAAGGGGGTTATGGCCGTTCCCCGGCAATGGTGTGGTCGTACCTACGTATCTATTTTCTTAAGTATATAGTTATTTTCTCTATTTTATTTATTCTATATAGTATTCGCATTTTTAAAAATATATAGATGATACCTACATAAAAATCTATATCAGTGGTTCTAAATATTTTTAGCGACCCAAATTTACCCCCGAAAATCTACCATGACCCACATGTTTATTTATAATATTTAATAATTTATAATGAATACATTTCTTAGAATATATATAACTCGAAAAAATTCTCGCAAATTAAACCACCAAAAATTGACTTACGACCCACAGTTTGAGAAACACTGATCTATATTATGATCAGTTATAATCAAGTATTTTCTGGTTATTGTTTAGAACAACAGGTCATGGTAGCACATTTTTTTGAAATAAAAGTTTGTCAGTACAAATATCTTGTAGAACAAAATTTAACATTCCATCGTTGTCATTGTTGTTGATAACATTAACGTAATAACAGATTAAAGAATATTTTCCCCAATTTTCAAGCATATTGCAGTGTAAGAAAAACTTTAATGTTCATAAACATAGCCACATATAGGTAACTATTATGTTATACCATCAATAACATGTATTTTGTTAAACATACTGTACATTTTTAAAAAGTGATTATGTCTATACATATTTGGATGTTTTTTGCCCCATTCCCCCTTATTTATTTAAAAATATGCCCTTGAAGCAGTGCCATATTAGTGGGGAGGGGTCACTGGATCAGGGCCATAGTGAAATGTCAGGTTCAACTAAAACATATGTCGTGCATATGCTTTAATTATAACCCCCCAGCCGTCAAAAAATGTAATTTGCCACAGAGAAAATACTTCCTATACACGCCACTGCCCTACTCGGGCCCATACCATCGTTGCGATTTGAACGCGACATCGCCCGACCGAGACGGCGAGATTGCTGCTTTGCACAGAAAATGAAATCTGCTCTAGGACTTGGTTTTTTTTTTTTTTGTTATTGATAAATGATAATAAATAATACTATACCTAGCTAGGTAATAATATGATTATGATGTCTATAAATTATTATGTGTCTAATACACAAACGGTGTGTCGGATAAAAAGAAAGCTCACACAACTGCAGTCACAATTATTGTTGTTATTATTATTATGATTATCGTGATTCGTTATTACTTATTGCAGTCGGTGAAAATGACAGACCGTGACATAACAACTGCGCGGCACGGCTGTCGACCCACATGGACCAGTTAGGTATGACGATCGAAGTTTCATTGATTTCGCGCTTACCTACCTTATAATATTATTATTATTCTTATTATTATCAATATTACCCGTGTTTTGTTGGCGCGAAACGATTTATGTAGACGCGTGCATAGCCGCAAAGTTAAACCCGATCACCTGCGCTAACGAGTAATAACATTATATTATTGTTGTTAGTGGTCGTGACAAATACCGATTGATTTTGTTATGGGTAATTCCTGGTAATAACTAGTTATAATCGAATAACGTTTGAACCACGACGGCTTCATAATCCAGATACACTTTCCGCTTAAAGTACGTGTTTATATATTATTACGAAGCGGATAAAACGGTTTAAGACTTCGTAGGTAAGAAATCATGTTTACATACAAACAACTTAAATCGACTTGGTAGGCCTAACCGAATACACTTTTGATGTCCTGCAATGGCTAATTTATATTATTTTACATTTATTTACACAATTTCGATTGATTATACATGAATAAAACAATATACATGCATTCATTCCTTAGATAGTCCATAAATTATAACAAAAATAAATAACAGTTATAACATGTCTGCAGACTGCACTGTGAATTTCAATAAAACATTTTTGATAATGCAAGAAACAAACATACATATTATATTGTGCACAAGACGTAAAAAATAAATTATCAGTAATTTCGCCGCATAATAATAAATTGAATAATCGTGTTCAATATCAGTTCTCGTTTGTAACCCGTGTTTGTGTTTTGTTTTTAAACCGGTTCAAAATAATTAAAACGTTTTGAAATCATTGAAATCATTTATAGGTACCACCTGAGAAAAGTTATGATTTTCAAACCGATTAGACATTACCATACTATTTGGAAACGTTTATTTGAAATCGGTTTTGTATACAAATTTAATGTTTAGTACGACACCTCCGAAAACGATTACAAATGTCTGGTTGTCTGGGCTTAAATGTTTCAAACAAATATTATAACACTGCCAGAAAAGCGCTTTCGATAAATTATAATGAATTGATATAAGTAAAAAAAAACTAAATCTACGACTTCCGCTAAGACAACTGTGGTTCTGGTATGCGTCGTGTTAGTGTACGAGGTATCTATTACAAGTATTAAAACGACATTTTGTCTCTCAGCGATATCTGGTTTGAATTTACCTCCATACAAATACTTCATTGTCACAGGGGTTTATTATGCTTCTCAATTTTTTTACAGTGTAAGAGGTACGTTAGAAAATCGTTTGCGGGTATAAGATTGTTAAGAAAGTTACATATTGTCACTTGCCAGGGCCGCATTAACCTTGGTGTAAAAGAAGCGTTTGCTCCAGGCGGCAAAATTTAAACTACTATAAAAAATAAAATAATAACTATAATTTCCTTAACTACTACTACCTCAATCTCTCCAAAAAAAAAATTAATGTTACAATAATAAAATTGTTTATAAATATTTTTTTTTTTTTGATACCCTACTGAGACATATTTAAAAATAATTTATAAATGGAAATCATGGCATTAAATAATTTTAATTACATTTTCTTATGGTCTTAAAATAAGTTACATTACTATATTTTTTTTTGTGCTGTGAGAGAGTGGACCGTTAACAATAAAATTGTTTAATCCATGACAATTGATTAATGGCATTATCGGTTAATTATTTTTGATTGGAAGATCCTATATGCAGCCCATTTATAATTTTGACCAGTTGCGTCCATGCAACAACATTAATAGTACGCTGTGCAATGGATCGAACGAATTCCGCGGCCACAATGAATCTAAAACGAAACGCATTAGTAAAGTTTTATCGATTCCAAGCCGAAACTATGCCACGGGCTTTATTGTTATTATGTTTTGTGGCTTTTCCATGCGACCACTGAGCGCGAATCCCATCACCGTGAGTTTGATGTGATCGTTGCAGAAATGTTTGTAGTTATATAAAATAACATAATATGGAAGATATATAGATGTGAAGGTGTGATAACGAATATTGTTGTACCGAAATGCTTGCGATTTCACATAAAACAATGACGACTACTATGGACTTGCCTATTTTTGGACAAACCGGGTATAGAACATTTCTTTTCGAGTTATTTACAATCGGTATATATTTGTCTTTTACTGTATAATCGATATTCTTATTGGTTCAAGAATATTGGTTTTTTGTAATAATAATACTGTAAGAACAACGTGAAAAGGAATATTTTCATGACGTGGATTCTATACGCGTATACTAGTATAATATGCTACCTATAATACTAGGATATTATTTGATCGAATAAAACTGAAATGAATAAAAAAATATTCAGTAGACAATTTATTGAATTATTTTTTTAATTATAAAAGTATTTATATTGATTTTTTTTGTTTGATTTTAAACGTTTTTAAACATAGCTACAATACATCTGAACTCTTATTATATTATTATTCAGGTTAAACAAATTGTTCACGTATTAGAGAAAGGATATAACTACGCATAATTGTAAATCCTATTTAAATAATTTTGAAATAATTGTTTAAATTTATGTGTAGTTGGATATATTATTATAAAGGTTTGCCATTATTTATGAGTATACAATTTAGAACAATATGAGTAAGAATTTAAATAAATTAAATTTTTTATTCATATATTACTTTCAATAATAACACTCACACGATATTATCGTTGTTCGATTCTATACTTACTATTAATTTATTATTTCTTACATAAATCGTGGTTTGACCCAATTTAAATATATCTTCAAATAGGTAATCATTTTTTTAATGTTCGTAACCTAGTGTGTTTACTTATATACATTTTTATCGATACATGATTTTTATAGTAACGACCAATGAGTATTGCAGATAAATGCAAACAGCAAAATCATGTTGTATTGATGTTATCCCTTTCAAAATCCTATATATAATAATCACTATTTAAAAAAAAAAATGTTTCATTCGAAAACATGCGTCCATGTTTGACACAACAAACACCGGAGAGATAGAAATACGACACGATAGTATTTATTGTATTTATCGTATCTATATTAATTATTATTGTTATCGTCATATCTCGTCTCGTCTCCGACCTATCTACCGTTTATAACGACCGCCGTCTGTACGACTAGAATAATATCATCGCCTCTGCAGGTAGAGCGTTAAATACCGCAGACTACGCGACATTTTATCTAGAGACTTGCAGATGGTCTGTCTGATGGCATTTTAATTTGTCTGTGTTGTCTTAAAAAAACAGTGTTCGAGGAATTACAAAATGACAAACAAACGAGTTTGGAACGATAAAATTTTCAGTGTGCCGAGGGCAATAAGCGACCATCGACAAAATATCAAATCAGTATTAATTAATAATTATTATAATGTAGTCCAATTGGCAAAAATAAATATCCGTATTTCATACACGTTTATCATTGACAAACTTCGATTAACACAAAAACTGGATAGGTACCTAATTGAAATAAAACCGAGTGCAAAGTTAATTTCTTGTAGCTTAATTTAAGTGTTTTATAAGTACAATAATTTATTGTTATATTTTTAATAATTCTAACTCGATGAATGTATTAATATTTGATTATACATAGATTTATTTTTATTTTAAAATTGTAAATGATGTAAAAATTATTAACAGTAATTTATATGCAAAACCAGCCTTTGACAAAATCGATATTGTTATTTACCATCAAAGATTTCAAAATGTAGTAGAAGAATGCATATAAGTGTTGCTAACAAGAATTAAAAAAAAATTGAGTATAATTCCACAAAACTATTTTATGAGCGTCTCTAAATTCAAATTTAATTTGGTTTTAATGGATTTCAATCAAAACATTATTGTCGATTTATACATAAATTATTGTAAATTATTGTAGAAATGCCTATTATCTACGTTTGTGGTATGTGCTGTTTTTTGCCGCGGTACGAATGTTTTCGAAACCTATATATATATACAAAATACACGTCTCTTGAACATTTTCACTCGACTCGGGTCGGATGTATTTTCGCGGATTCTCGCAAATTTATGCGTCGTCGGCCGAGAACTACGGTCAGCACCCACCCGCGGATTGGTTTACTTAAAAACTATATATATATGGATAGAAAACGTGATGGAATTCGTACGGCGGCTGCAACACAAAGAATTCACGTGCAGGTACACACATAATATTATTACACCAGCTATTATAGGTACGGTCGTGGTCGTCTATATAGTAAATAATAATAATAATATATAACTACACCCGCGGAACACGATCTGAGCACTGACCGCCGCACGCGCCGCTCCGTTTCCGGAAGTGTGCCTACATACGTGTACATAATGATATACAGCGCGTTCGTTTTGTTTTTAGACCTGGTACATATTTAATGCAAACGTTTATGTCATTTTTAAATTTCCGTTTTTGTTTTTGTTTAATTATATGACTCTGCAGTCTATCTGGTCACATTGTATTCATCAAATGTTTGAAAAATCTTATTTTAGGTTCGCGGTTTTTTAATTTTGTAGTTTTAGTAATACGAATTAAATAAAAAAATGCTCGTAGTTTAAATAATAAACTGTAAAATTATGTTTTTTATTCTAAAAGCGAATAAGATAATTATTTTCTGTCAACTGGCTTACGCTATTGAAATGGTCATGAGAAAAATGGCTCGAATCAGAATATTTAAATAAAATATTGTACACTTGGGTTCGAATCGTCAAATATGGCAAATAATTAAAACAAATTTTGATCAAACTTAATTCCTTCTACAAAAGTTATGTAATATGTTATCGTTATCTATGCATATAGATGATATGCTCAACTTTTATTGGTTTTGAATAGATATTCTACTTATAGTGTGAGTGCGAAATAAGATGAATACACACAGCTACAGTTCGAAAACGGCTGTGTTTATTGTACCAATAAAATATAGCTCTACGAGACGGCCGAACGAAATAACCGGAATTCGTCACGGACATCGGCGCAGATAAATATTTAAAAAGACAACCACTCTGTACACGCGCATAATGGGTATCGACTATCGATACATATTATAGACGACCGCAGCAGAATATGTGCGCGACACCCTCGGGTTATAAACGACGGCGGCGGTACACGGTCACTTCTATAAAGTCAATATTATATATATACCTCTAATAAAGTCAATATATATATATAAATGTACCTATATCTGTATAGAGTATATTATAGACAAAAGAGACCAGCCCGAGAGTTTACTCCTTAAGAGGACGTCGTACCTGCATGTGTTGACTCGGTCTTAACTAACATATACAAGCAAAGTTTCGTTAAGAAGAACCTATTTTAATCTTTTACTTTTAATATTAAAATACGATAAATTAACTTTTTATAACATTTAAAGCCGAAATTATTATCCAGGGCATCTTGGATACTTTTATTAATATTTTAATTATAAAGCAAGTTATGAGCATTTCAAAACTGTACATTGTTACTGTAAAAAAACTAAACATCATGCGTTGTGGCTCCTTTTAAAAAGAATCCATTTTACTCGGTTTATTTTTTCACAGTTATTTTCAAATGTAATAAGAATATTATGTAGGGAACTTCGTTTGTTTATTTTTAGTATTTTAATTTTGAATCAAATTATGAGAATTTTAAAACATTTTAGGGGGACGTGCTTCCATCTTCATAGTGTTGACTCTGTCTAATACAAATGCATATTATAGTCTATAAACCAAAACAGAATTTACTTTCGGCAGTTCTAAGTTTGTGTTTTTACATGTCAGCTTAAATATTAGAGTGAATTGTCCTAAAACCTAATGCCAAGCTTAAAAGTAACAACACGATCTGTGTTTCATCGTTGGATTTTTATAAGATTTTGAAGCGAGTAATGAGTACTTACATGAAATATTAAAGTTTAAAAATACTCATAATTCGTTTAAAAATTTAAATATTGTAAAAACCAACGATACATAACAGATTATTTTATAACATTTAAGTTTAATGATATAGGTATTAATTCCCTGCACTATTAATAATATCAATATAAAATTGAAACTGCAAGATGCAAATCTGCTACCTATGTAATCAGTTAATAAATGCGGCCCACAAAAATTTTAAGACAACTTTTTTTTACAACACTTAACAAATTCTACATACATGTTTAGAAAATATATTTCTCAAAAACGCTCTGAAACTGAACCGCATTTAAGCCTAGAGCTTTATAATACAAATTTTTAATATTTTAAAAACGTACAGCCTGTATTTAAACCATTTGGTGAAACAGTTACATTTTACTGTAAGAGATTAGTCTGTTAAGTTTTCGTTTTTATTTCTACTATGTAACTTACACTGCCATATAACTCTTTCCTTTACAATTTCGTTTTCTTTTGCCCCGTTTATTACCCCAGCCACTTACATTTTCACAACACCGCCACCAAAACAACCCAGTGTTGAGATACAGAAAAGTTATCAGATCGTTCTCAGGCTTATTATGTTAAGTATTGCATATATTATTGGCTATTGCAATGTTTGTTTTACATTTTTATCATCAAAATATGTTATACCCCCACGATATTTAGTTGATTATAAGATAAACACTATAGTAAACATTGTTCACCTACCAGAGCCAATATTATATTTACATTGTAGTACTATGACGTTTCAGAAGTTCCGGTCGAATGCCCATTTGTTAGACTTTAAATGTTCGCGACACGCCACTGATATTATTATAATATTACTAAACGAAAACAGCGTATCACTGGCACCGATCGCTACTGCAGTATTTGTTAGTAGGTATATAATGTTATATTATTTACACCGATAAATACATATATTAGTTAATACATTTACGAATTTCATCATTAAAATACACCGTGTATTCGTGTAGCAGCGGCGGCGTTCGAGTGGTAAATTATTGCTGCGGCCACGACCCCTGCATAGTTGAAGCCGGCAGTGGTGTCAAGGGCGATTCCGGCGGTGGCAGTGTATTATAAAACACAATAATATAACAAATGTGGCGTTTAACCCGCGCGATACAGGTAATTATTATTATCATTTCGCGTGCTGATCTATTATATTATTATTCATAATATTAATAATATATACATATCATAATATTATATATACACCACACGTGCGAGCACATTGTGTAGTATACACCTTCGTCCTACACGTACTATATACATGTGTATATACTACATTATAGTTGTGAATATACGTGTATAGAGGATGATTCACCTAGCGTGCTCACCCACTTTTTCTTCTTCAATAATGTAGATATTTAAAATCTGATAATTGAATTTTTAAATATACCCCAAGACAATAATTTCAAGTTTTTAGCATTTTTTGACAACTTAAGGAGATACAAACTTATGTTTTTTTCAAATAACAACCTCCTCTTTTCTGCTGTAGATCTTTAATTTTTTTGATTCGTAAGAGTATAGAAGTTTTGGGATATTTAACTTTGTGAACGAAGGATATTAGGTCCATGATAATAGAATTAGAAGATAAGGGGCTATATACGCTGATGATTTAAAAATTGTAGTAATTTTTATTAATCTTTATCAATATTTATCGTTTGTAAAAATGGTCCAAGCATAATTAATACTTTATCCGATAGGTATAATTACATCTATTTTATATTTTTGTAAAACCATTTTTAAGGACTCATAATCCTTAATATACATTAAAAAATATTATATCCACTAAATAATTTACAGTAAAAAAAGGGGGAGGATTCTCATTGAAAAACAGAAGTTTACATCGCCACATAACACTTATTAAGTAATAAGTACAAAAAGTCTCAAGAATTTGAAAAATGGTAATTTCCAAAAATCAGAATTCAAATAAATTCATTATTACATAAAAACGGGGGCGAGCGTACTTGGTGAACACACTGTAGATAAATCGGTAAGTCAAGTGGACACTGTACAAAATAATATAACATGGCATATAAGATAAATCTACAATCTACGTGTGTTCGTATTGGCGGTTATTATTATTATTATTATGTTATTTTCGCGTCCGTTGAAATTCCATATATCTGAACAGCCGCCACCGCAACAAGGTGATCTGGTTCGCGAAATATTCCGCGCGTGTACCCGCGGATATAATGTATAAGTATTATTATAGATACTATATCTGTGTAATATTATTGTAATCAGCGTTTCCCTCTATGACACACCGCACCAGAAAAGATCATTCGCATGTATATTATAATGGGAGGGGTGATACGATACCCCTTGAACGGATTAAATAAGAAATAAAATAAATAAATACGATTTTGGTCACCCGCGTGAACGATCAGAAAAAACGTCATAATATACAATGGTAAATTACCATATTATTATAATGATCAAGGCCGTATATGAGGGGGGGTTTTAGGGGTTCAAACCCCTCCCGAAATATTTTACAACTAATAAATTAAATTTATATAAGTAACTTAATTATAATAATTTACCATGAGGCCATTTGGGTACCTAATAATATTATAACTATGTTTGATGGCGATTTCTATAATATAGGTAATATAATAATAATATTATTATATTATATTATACTTAAATAAGTCATACAAGATTAAAGACGTTTTGTCGACAGACGAAACGTCTATAAATACTTAATATACTACCGAACAATAAAATACCGTCTTATCGATCGTATTGTCAATTGTCATTTTAAACCATTTTCAACCATGAAAAGATTAAAAAACTATTTACGCAACTCATCGGGCCAAGAACGACTTACAGGTTTAGCTCTTTTGAGTGTTCATAGGCAAATTCATATCGATCCGGATGAAGTTATTGATCGTTTCGCCAAAGAAAAAACCGACATATAGATTTTGTGCTATAAAATATTTTTTTAATTAATTATTGTATATAATATAAATTTACTTTAAAATAACTATAATGCATTAACATAGTAAAATGTGATTTTTTTTTAAATAAGTGTTTAAGTGTTTTTTTTAATTACTTAAAATGAAAATATTATTTGATTTACCCCGAAAATTTGTTCCAGCTACGGCCCTGATAATGATATACAATCACGAAGACTGAGCATATTATTTGTTCTCAAGTACAGTAGTGACTATATGCTCCAAGTCAAAGTCACCGATTGGTGAAAAGTATGTACATCCTAACTGTAAAACTATCATTTCTGACATATAAATATGTACCGTGGTAAAATCTGTTGGGTAAATTAATTCAGATTTGTTATTGAGTGTATTAGTTAGAGGTTATAGGGTTAAGGTGTTAAAGGTACATTTGCTCAATGTCGTTCACCGGTAAGTTAACACACGATGGAACGAGTCGAAACATATTACGAATTTCCATGAAATACTTCCGGTTTAAGATAACTTTGGGACCGGAGCAAAATAATTTTAGGGGCCTATAAAAATGAATAAAATATTTGTAACCTTTAATTAAATATATTTCAGTCACAAAAAATGTATTTTTTAATACTTTGTGAATACAAAAATATTATACAGTGTATATGGCAGGTATTTAATGATTTTTAACAATTTAATTACAAAAAACTTTTCTTTTTACGAACAGTTTTTTCGTTGTTTCAACTTTCAATTTGTTTGGTATCAATTACTTTACTTCTTACATACTTCAGAAATATCAAAGTATTTAAACTTTCCTGTGAAGTGCTCAAATGTAAAACCATTTGTGTTCGAATTGGACAACTCGAATATTTTCGTTCAAACTCGGGCTTCAAAAATATCCTTTGACTTCCCGTAAAACTTTGATACAAATAAATCATGGGTTTCATTATTGTTTACATACAAAACGTTTCTCTGTTTTAACCCCCTGGGCCCCCTACATATAGTGACTGCATAAAATAATTGGTCCATCAAACGGGCCGCAGTTTAATGTGTGCATTGTTATCGACTAGTCCAGACGTACTTTGCCCTTATACAGATCACTGGACACTGGACGAGGCTTATACGTTATTAATTTAACTCTTCCTAATATCGTTAATAAAACATAAGGTTCTGCAGGATTTCTCTTTGTACTTAGTGATTTAAAAATATTTTGTTCGCACCAGGGCTATTTTTGTTTTTTTTCGCTAGAAATTAAGCTGGTTAATGTTTTAATTTTGAATTTAAATTGACAGAAACTAAGTATAGTAGGTGTTTTAAAAAAAGCTAAATTACGTTAAAATATTTCTTTTATAACACGAATAACACTTATGTTTAAAACTTATGTATTTTAAACTACTTTAAAAAATATGATAGAAGTCCTTAAGTTCACTAATAGTATATAAATATGTTATACTGTAGCCAAAATTTTACTCAAAAATTGAGTTAAAAATTTAAATCATAAAAACCGCAAGGGATGCCCTAAAACAAAATGTTTTCAAAAGTTTGTCACCTATTATTTATAAATATGAAATTAATTATTCATCATTAATTATTATTATTACATAAAGTAAAATAAAATTGTACCTACACAATTGTTAATTAATATTGATGTTTTAGAACCTGAGCGATGAATGCATTGATTTTACAACGGTGTGATGATACAGCTTTTGAAAACAAAATTTTATTTTTTGTTAATGCACTTATCTATACGCCATACAATTTTCAAAAGATTTTATCCTTTTTGAGCTATTTATAGGCGTAAGAAAATTTAAAATTTAATTAGTTTTTGTTTAGTTATTGACGATAAAAAATTTTCAGTCAAAAAACTTGAAAATTGAATACAAAACTCCTCATAAGTGGAAATTAAAAAAAATTTAGAAGTTTGAAGTGTTAAGTAAGGCCAACAATAATCAAACGGTTAACGAGATCAATTTATTAAAATTATTATTAGGAAATTTAAATACAGTTTGATAAACTCGTCCATTTGTGCTTACAGCAATTATGCAATTTGTAATTGAAAACCGGTTTTCTCTCTCCCTAATTTCCACTTGAATGCAAAATACCACAGTTTTGTCCAGTACCTCTAACTATATTTACATCTGATTACTATCGCATGGTCCATGGTCCTTGAGTGGTTCAAACCAATAATTGAATATGTAGATCAAAATCGCCGTTTTGGTCGATTTGATTTTTTTCCTCTTATTGTTATTTATAGACGTGTATTTAATAAAATCATAATCAAAAAATATGACATGACACGCGATTTATTTTCGTTTAAATACTATGTTGGGTAAAATTATAGACGTTGAATAAAGAAATCAATTCATTAATTTATTACAACCCGGTGATTCTAAATCTAGAACACAAGCACTTTGAACTGTTAAAAATTCAACTTTGCGTATAAGTGAAATTTATATATTAATATTGGAAAGTAAAAATAGTAAACAACACGTTAATCGATTAGGTAAATATTGTTGATAATATTAGTTGTTCTTTCGTTCTTGGTATTCTAGGTTTGAAAACAAAACTTAAAAATCATCATTTTTTCTAAAAAAATATTACCACTGTGCACGTATTAAGCCGTGGTTTTTGATATCTGACTCATTGTATTTTATTATTTACATAAGGTTTATAAATTATTATACAAGAATATAAAATTAATATAAATTAATTTTGTGTAATTGTGTGTTCAAAAGTTATTATACTTAGTACACAACATATAGTTATGAATTTGTTATATGTTTGGAAAATATTACGAAAAACGATTACCTACATAAGGTACGGAACAGTTTATAAAAATCCAAGGAGCTAGTTAAGTTCCTGGTTTCTTTGAGTAATTTATATAGCTCTCTAAAACTTAATGCAAATAATAATACTAAGTGTTGCCAAATCAAAGTTTGTTGTTTGTGTAATGAATCAGTTCTAACTGTACATAGATTTATTGTCCCTTTTTTTTTTAATGTAATAACAAAATTAGTACAGCGTATACTGAGAATAAGTTACCAATTTATCATTCAACAGATCATGAATATACTATATAAACATTAAAATCAGTGGTACGGAAATTATAAACAGAAATTATTTTTCCGTTAGTACCTATACACTGCCATACTGGTTATTAATTTGAACAGTCCATATTATAGGTTTTAAATTGAACACAATATTGCGGGAAGTGTCTTATGACTGGTAATTTTTTAACTTTTCCAATTGTTTTCCATAAGATTTCAAAAATCCTATGCAGAACTAAAAATAGGTCAAGTCTCGCACGGCCCACCTGCTGCAGATATCAAACACCAAGAAAGTTGTGATCCTATGGTTACAGCCGTAAGGTCAGTATGGGAAACGCAAACGATGTGCACTCCCCAATAACGAACGCCTCAAAAAAGTATTTTCCTGGGCGAGGTGGAAAAGTGGAAGGAAGACAAGCGAAGATAAGCGAAGACAAAAATTATACAGCCACTGTCATATAGGTAAACAAAGCCTCTGTTCGTATCGTTTCCGGTCGTAAAATCCAATTTTGCATTGTTTAACTGCGCGAGTTAATTGAACGAGCGCAGAGAGATTCGACATAATATCGTGTATATAAGTATCTGTCGCAAGATTGTCGTCTCAGGTAGGTTCCGTAGAACAATATATCGTAATATTTAAACGGCAACACTATTATTATAATCATTCTTATTACAATGTATTGTATTATATTATGTTATGTATACATATGACGAGAGGGCCCGGCTGCAGTATAATATGTATGCCTTATATTCGTTGTCTGGCGATTTAAAAATGAAAAATGTCAGGACGGTAAATAAAAAATTAAATTTTGTAACAAAACCGAAACTCGTCGCGTACCTATATGATTTGTATACCACCAACCACCTTACCTACCTACCTATATAATATGTACCTATACCTAATCCTCATGCGCGTATCTACCGCGCAGGGGATAAGAATAACGGACGTCCTTTGTACCAGCAGAGCGTGAAACGAGGTTAAAAAGTTTCGTCCACGGTCGAACGATCGGTGTGCATATTGTATTGAGCAACTGCACCGGCGTGGTGTTCAGATTCGTATATGTATAATATATAATAATATTATATGGGTGCGTCGTCCGTTTCACCGGCACATATATTATAATAATAATAATATATAGGCACGTTACGACAATTAACGTATACATGTATATAGGTACGTCGATGTTGTTGTTATTATGTTGGTTTTATGTACCTGGCGGTAAATCCTAATTGGTTTCTAAATTATCGTTTTGATGGTCCTGAATACACTTTTTCAATTTGTATACAAGTATACAATATGATAACAATTCATTGATACAACAACATATTGTTTATAATATCTTATCTATCGTCTTTTTTCTGTGATCACAAGCATAAAGCGCTTACCTATGCCACAATCTAATTTTCAGGTGTCTGAAATAAACGTTTGTTAGTGGAACCAATTTGGAAGTTTAAGTGGTATAATATACCACTGGCCATATGCTATCACTATTCGAGAGATAACACTAATGTCAATTTTTATTTTTTTAAATAAGGCAACGAATTAAGATTATAAAAATGAATATATAGGAACCATCAAAATATCTAATTGAAATAGGAAATCGTGTCATCGTTGTTAACATAATTGTATAGTTACGCTATACATAACCTAGGTACCTATGTATAAATAATTATGTTAACACGTTCTGTCTTGTCAAACAGAAGCTTTGTGCAATTGTTTCGCACACATTTAGTACGAAATCAATCCGGTTCATGAATTCATGATTGATGGATGTATGCGGGTTTAAAATGTAAAATAAACGTAATTATTATTTATTAGTTATTACCATACTTCAGGATTTCTCTCTTAAATATCATACCAATCTATACGTTTTTGATACTAATGTTCAATATTAACTATAATATTGAGAACAAAATAAATATTTCTACTACCTATAGATAGTCGAGACCACAAGAGCTATACTTGGTACAGTAAAACCAAGTAATAGCAAACGTTTTATAGGGGAAAAAATGTTGGGAAAAACTTTTTTTGACGTGAAATTTATAAAAAATCATCGTTGTGTAAGCTATGTATATCTTTTTCTAATAATTATTAGTAATTATTTTATAATATAAAATATTTTTAGTAAAATATGTTGTAATGATTAAATATATTTAGTTTATTTGTCAATTTTTAAGGTTATAAAATATTGTATGATCCTATTTACGATTCAATAACTTTATGATTTAAGACTAAAAATTGACCTGAAAGGTCACAAAGTCAATTTCAATACGATTTTAAATTCTGGGCGAAGTGATGAATGTACCAATAGGTTTTTATAATGACGTGTGTTGTGGGAAAACACATTTTATAGGTAGTAGATAAAATGCTTTGACCTTCCACTTCGAAGATTGTTTATGGGAGTAAATAATTGGATCTAGTAGGTACTTTGGGAGGTCCAAAGAGTTTTCCATACTTTTTTTATTAATCGTTAAAAATTAAAAAAAAATTATAACTAAGCTATTTATATACACATTTATTATAAAAATAAAAGTAAACAGAAATATTAAAATAATGTATATTCCCAGTATAATATGTTTTTTTATTTATTTAATTCACTGTAAATCATTAATATCAATCAGCAAAGTTAATATATATTAGGTATAATTTATCGGCAAACCCGAAAAATCATGACCATGCAATTATATAGCCACATTAAATTGGTTATAAATTATAATGATCATAATAATAATAACAATAATAATAAGCTTAATCACATATTGTCATTTGTCATCGGTTGAAGTCTGTATATTCAGAAATCGAAATTTAAAACAATTACGCTAGATGATAATAACAAAAAAAATTGATAGGTACGCGCGCATGTCATATTAAATATAATTTACCAATATCATACCTATTATTAAGATACAATAAATTATAATATATATTATATCGATATTTTTAGCTCAAGGATATATTTTTATGTATCGTTATAATCTACTTCATTACAAATGATTAACATGATAAAATATATTTCAATACTTCAATAAAAATCATGAAGCTTCGGCTGCTTTAGATATTTATTTTACAGCGTTTAACGTATTTTAAAAAACCACTTTATTTATTATTTTATAATGTATACAGGAAAATAATTAACATATAAACCGTATTGTTTATTTTTACACAGTAAATTACAGTGCAATTACTCCAAGCAAACGACAGCTAATTTTGTATTAACAATTTAATATATTCGCCGGTGGTAATCGATAAAAATGACCAAAGGAACATTTTTATAGATCATAAAAAGAATTGTCCAATTACAATAATTTTATTGTATTTTATACATTATTATTTATTTTTTTTTATAATCAAATCAACTACGAAAATACACAAATAACTTATTAAAATAATTACTATTGCTGAGGGCGTAAACGGGAGTCAGATTACTAAGAGCACTCGATTTTATAGGTACTGTATAAGTGATGTAATTATTTCTGTCAAATTATTATATTATACACTAAAATAATAATTAATAGAATACAATATTTATAATACCTATACAAAAATCTTATGTTTACCTACCGCCCGCAATTGATGGATCGTTTGAGCATGAGATACCCGATCACAAATTACATATATCTATCATTATTCATTAGGTACATATACCAATAGTTTTCGAACTTCGAAAGTAGTGTGCGTCATAAAATTGAATCCTAAAATGACGTCTCTAAAAAATAATTTATTATAAGTATTTCTTTTTATAAAAAGTATTTGTGAAAGGTACTAAATAGATCTTATAAAAGTAATTTGTTACAAAAATGTTTTTTACTGATGTTTGTTATGATAATAATGACAAAGACTTATGGACATGTTAATTTAGGTTAAACAAAAAAAATATCAATTTAAAAAAACTACATAAATATAACAAATGTTCTCTAACAGTATATTATGTATTATTATTATTATTATCATAATCACGTTTTCATGTTTGGACATGTGATCATCCAAACTAATGGATTTATATTATTAATAATTTATATAGGTAATAATCAAAAACAAATATCGAGTAAAAGCAATTCTCTACTTACAAGATCAACCCTTTCGTGTGGGTCATTAAATAACAACCAAAAAGTATTATCAATACCTACTCTATGCATTACTTAAGTATTATCGAAATGGAATAAGAAAACATATTATCATATACTCGATATATTTTTAGTAGTTGATATGTATAAACTTATAGTCCATGGTAATATCATATATTTTATAAGAAACAATATATTTCCAACAATTGATTTTTATTTTTATCAACTTTATGATACACGACTTTCAAACTCACGACCCAGATGCCCAGATCATTACATTGTGTAAACGGAAACCGATTCCGGTCGGTCCACTGTGTTAGGTAGGTACCTTACATTATATAAAGACGGGCGATTGTTTGATTAGAAAAATCCCATTTCTAAAAGGGATGACTAACCTGACCTTCGCGACTACGTGTTGCCCATAATATTGCAATTCCACGAATCGTGTCCGAAGCGTTAAGACCCCAGAGCTGCACGCACGTCTAGACTCGTGGACGGCGATCGGACTTGTCTCGATCGAAAACTCTTTAGGTACCTATCCGACGATTAAAGAAAAAATGTGTGTCGCGTCGAACATTATTATATAGAAGTCTCGCGCGTTTGCATTAGTCTGCTTTGAAGAAGTCATCGCTAATTGGCCATGTGAAAAAAAAAAACGTAAACAAAAACAAGGATTATTTTTTATTTTTTTCCAACGACAAAATCCTACACACACCGCTCTGTCTTATATACGCATTGCATCCGACGACGACCTTGATACCAATATGGTCTAATACACTAGACGTTATCGCGAGCATAACCATGCAACGGTATACATTACACGCACACGCACACTCGCGTTTTCAAATTGAATACAAATCTTCCATTACACGGGGTTAGTAGAGGAGGTATTTATTATTATTATTATTATTATTCTGTATTTGTTGTTTTAAGTTTTTTTTAATTTTTGCTTATCCTGTTCCGCGTGCGACCGTGCGTCGGAGAAAAAAAATAACAACACCGACAGCGCAGAAGATCGCGTGTGACCAAAAACCGAGTAAAATTACAGAGGCGAAAGAAACAAAAAACTAGTTTTGTTTTACACTCGATCAAAATACACTAGGCCGTCGGTATACCTTAACCTGCCTAACACGCTCTGCATAATATCGATTACGCGATTTGTATAATATTTTACAGCGCAGAGTAAGCCCTTCGGCTGCTCAACGTTTCAATCGAATATTCGTTATATATTTGTATTATAATAATAATATGTTCGTATTAAGAGTATGTGTGTGGTAGGAACATTTTTTGAAGATTTTCAAAAGCATCAACATTTTTTAGGTATAGTTTTCACTTTCTTATCTAATTCCCTGAGACTTACAATATGAAAAGACGAATTAAGTTTACAAAGGCTGGGACCATAAAATCTATACACAGTCGGAAAATATGTTAACACAATAAACAAGCATATAAATAATAAAAAATAATAAATTATTCAGTTCCGACCAAAGTTCGACGGCTTTGTATGTATTTTAACAGTAGTAAAACAGAGACAGAGGTACGTACATATAACAGGAAACAGATAGGCGGCATACTTGCAAATACCAGCGAGAGATTACAGTAAATATTCAATGATAAATGATCGAAGATTATAATAGGAGGAACCTAATGTACTCCGATTCCTTTCATGGCCGTTCGGCGATCTGTTACTTATCCATACCGAAAGGGTTAATACAATATAGACAGGTCCGACGATATTGGTACGTGGTTTTTTTCTCCGTGACATTGAGCCTTCCAAATTTGTCAACGTGTATTATGGATATTACGCTTTGAAAACATTTTTAAGCATTCGCCGGAGATTCGTTGCACGTTCCCAATAAGTAATAGTACCCATATATTATATAATTTAATGGTATAATATAGGAGGTATTTAATTATTGTCTTATAAATCGTGTTTACTTTTAAAGTAATTAAATCGAGTTTTCAAGGGGAATTAAATTGAAGCGGGTACGCTCTGTGTAATAACATAAATTACAAATGTGATTAAATTTTTTTTATACGTTGATTTAATTTAAGTATAATAGATATTATACCTGTAGGTACCTATCTCGTATAATGTAGTTAGTGCATATAAGCATTATATAATAGGTACTGCAGAAATAGTGACATTGTTAAACGAGTAATATGCGTGTACAGCAGTACAGTACGGTCCACGAAAACGTGCGGGTGACCGCTGCGCGCCTCGTGGCGATTTCTCTGAAAGCCAGTGTACCTCAACATATGATCTGTGCCAACTGCTGGTGTTGCAGCCGGCGCGGCTGCAATACCGGTGAGGCAACCAAATGTTTTATATGTAGGAACATCCCTTTATATTGAATGAACTGCAACCGGTGTCCGGCACCCCATGTGCTATTTAACAATAGCATAGCACATCCGTACATTTTGAAATTGGAATTTAGATATAATAGTGGGGACTAGTGGCTTGAAACCCTGAAGCATTTAACAGCTATAGCAAACGTATCTCTGTCTTGTATCGACTCCACGTGCGTTTGGTGCTCCCTAGTCATTAGTTTTGATATTTAATGAAAAGTGTATTGATTTTCGCAATTTTTAATCTCACGTTTTAAAAATGGCTTCTTGTACACACAATGATATTCATAGCCAAAGTAAACAAGTGATTTTTCGCGTGTATACTTTTTTCAAAAAACTGTCTTCTATGGAAAATTTATCAACAGAGTTTTTTAAAAAAACTCAGCTCATTACTGCAGAAGCGTGTGGAGTCAGCGAACGAACTGTTCAAAAAATTTTCGCGGAATCAAAAAAATCTGAAAATGAAAACGTCACGTGTGCAAAAACTTTATTCAAATCGCCGAGAAAAACATATTATAGGAAAAAGAATATTACTGATATCGATGATTTCAACGCCGATGTAGTCCGAAGATGTGTCCATGAATTTTACGATAAAGGTAACTAACTCATTTTTGTAATATTTAAATTTTTATTTACTTTCTCTCTAATAAGTCAATAAATTACAACTATTAACTATAGCTTATATTTGAAAATTTTTTTTTAATATACGCATCAAAATGATTTGTTTTTTTTTTATTTTTTTTAAATTTTTTTAAATTTTTAAATTTTTTTTTGTGTCTGTCATCACCTTTTAGGACAGTAAAAGTGCTTGGATTTTCTTCAATGTAACTTTTCTGATAGGAAAGTGAATCTAGTTGGTACTTTGGGGGGTCAAAAGTAAAAATTTCTCACTACCTACACTTCAATTTGAAAAATATAAATATGTTTAACCCTTTGTTGACCAGACTTAGAAATAAAATTATTTCTAAATTTGGATCAAAGTTTTATTATTTTCTTGTAGCTAAAGAGGTACTTGTGCGTACCGACGGGTCACAGTAAAGATAAATGCATCGTATTATTTAATATACATTTATTTGTAATGTGGTACTCAAAAGTACCGTCGGTCGACAAAGGGTTAATATAATAATATTATGTATGTATATTTATTTACATAATTAATATTTTTTAATTATAATGTTGTAAAAAGCTATGGTATTGATTAACACTCTGTATTTTACAGTTTAAATAATAATGAAATATAAATAAATAAATAAATAAAAATGAAATAATAAATAAAAATTATCATTGTAGGTGAATATCCAACTTCTGGAAAGATATGTGAAGCTTTGAAGACAAAAATTAATTTTGAAGGATCTAAAACATCCGTGAAAAGAATTCTGCAATCCTTACACTTTAAATATAAAAAGTGTAGCAACGGTCGGAAATTTTTAATGGAACGGAACGATATTGTGGCGCTTCGAAACACATTTTTAAGGAAAATGTGTACTCTACGTTCGAGCGGTGACACTAGACCTGTTATTTATCTTGATGAAACTTGGGTGAATCAAAACCACTCGAGAAATCATATTTGGCAAAATGAATTGGATCGTGAAGGATTTAGAGTGCCTATTGGTAAGGGTGGTCGCCTTATAGTATGCCATGCTGGAGCAGCTAAATTTGGTTTCATTTCTGGCTCTAAATTAATTTTTAGAAGTAAAAATGACGGCGACTACCATTCACAAATGAATAGTCAAATATTCCATGATTGGTTTATAAATATGTTACAATTGTTAGAAGAGCCATGTGTCATCGTTATGGATAATGCTCCATATCATAGCGTTTTAGTGGAGAATGTACCAAAATCAAGTACGAAAAAGGCCGATGTTCAAAAATGGCTGACAGAAAAAGGTATAGAGTTTTCCCTGTGTGAAACTTTGGCTGAGCTCAGAGAGAAGATCAAAATGGCAAGACCACGAGAGAAACGCTACCAGTTAGACGAGACGGCATTTCAAATGGGACATGAAGTAGTTCGACTTCCACCTTATCACTGTCAATACAACCCGATAGAGTTGATTTGGGCTCAAGTGAAAGGAGAGGTGGCTTCCAAAAACACCACATTCAAAATAGCCAATGTTGAAAGACTTATGCACGAAGCCATAGATGCTGTCACTCAAAGTAATTGGGAAAGATGTGTAAGACATGCAGAAAAACTTCAAGAGGAAGATTATGCAAAAGAAGGTTTCAGAGATCATATAATGGAACCTATAATTATGACAATTGACTCCGACGACAGCAGCTGTAGTAGCGACGAAGAAAACGACGATTAACAATTTTTTATAATATTTTTTTTTATTTATTTGATTTTTTTTATATTATTAATTATAAAATAGCAGTTATCAAATTTATGTACGGTAATTTTTTTTTAATTGAGTACAATTATATACATTTTATAAAAAAAAATATACGCATTGTACAATGTACATATATGTGTGTACACGATTAATTTCAAAATTTAGCGGGAAATAGTTTACCAACCACCGACGCAAAATTGCCACGAGGCGCGCAGCGGTCACCCGCACGTTTTCGTGGACCGTACTGTAATAGTTATAATGGTCGCACAGACGGTAGAAATTACCCCATTCCGGGTGTAAGACCTAACGTCAGGTGGTGGATGTGTTATTTTATGTTACTTTGTAGAATATTTTTAGCTCATTGTAACACTCATACCACAAAGTTCAAATTCAGAGTTTTTTACAATGAGTTCAATGTTGAAACTTTTATCTTGCATTTTCATGTAAACATATTTTGACATTTATGATTTTAAGATAATTTTTTTCTTTTTAATCTCATGTGCTATATTTTGTTTTAACAAATTATGTTTAGTTAACTTTTATTTTACACATGACTTATGAATTATTTTATTTTTACACTGGTTATATAACCATCCGCTTTTCCGTTTTCCGATCAATAGAAAGCTTATAAAAAGCTCTTAGTATGGATGTTGAAGATGTAAATGGTTTTTCACAAACTAGTTAAGGGTTGAAACTTATCATAAAAATTAAAAAATACAAATAAATGGAGTTTATGAAGAGTGAGTACGTCTTATCACTCCACCAGCCCTCTTTATTGTATTTATCACTTCGGTGACCACGGTTATAAAATACATACAAATTGCTGACTAAAGGTCACGGGTTACATATCATGAAAAACCTTCAAAATTCCATATGGGGTAGACCATAGTGAGACGTACGTTGATTTTTCAATGCCGGAAGACGCGATTGCAAGAAAAATAAACCAAACCCAAGAGTGTATAGTAAGACAATTATCTATATATTATACGTTTCAAGCCTTAGGCGCTTAGCTATTGAGATTTAAAAATAAAAATCATACTACATAATTGGTATCAGCGTAAGGATACTGTATAGAGAGGGTAATATAGAAGCTGTATATTTAGTGTGCACGTATATATTATGTAGTTATCGACGACTATAGACTAAAATCAAAATCTACACATACACACAAACTATTTAACCGAATCGACAGCGATTCAGGACGTAGCTTTATACCATTATGATTAGATATCATATACTGACGAGATGCGCGTAATTGGTAGGGTATAGCAAACATCGCGGAGGTGGGAAAAAAATGATTAAAAAAATTAGGAGAAACGGTCACGGTGAAGAATTATATCGTTGGACACGATTGGTATTAAGGCGGCGGCGAGTTCGATTAAAACGGATGAATAAAAAATCATAATAATAACGATAAAAAACCAAAACAAAGAGAGCGAAAAAGACCGCTGTAAATATCGCAGTAGCCGTAACTGGTGTGTAATATTATTATTACCATTATTATAGGTCTGCCCGTCGACGAGCGATAAAAAATAATTAACTCGCGTAAGTACACGTCCGCCGCCGTGTGTGCTACCGATCGGACGAGACATGAGAGGACTATAAATCAATCTTGACGGACACCGGCCGGCAGCGATCGGCGTTGATTCTCCAACACAGAAATTGTTTACGAATTTTATTATTACAATTTTTAATAGTTTGAATGGCAAAATATTTCTGATTCGAAAACCACTCGGGCTTTGGGGCACATGGACCTACCTACTGCTATATTGATGGGCGCAAAACGAAATCGCCAATCGATAAATAATGATAATATACAACAGCGTAAACCGGTGTACCAAAACTCATCGAGTGCGCGGTCAAACTGTACGTTTTGACGATCGTTCAATATAAACAACCCTGAACAAATGATGACATTTTTTTTGAACAGGTATACCCACATTGACCACAAGTAAAAAATTGTGTTTAAAATAGTCAATCAGTTGTTCATCAAACATAACACTTAAACCAAAACCACTTTTCTAAGATTAAATATCTACTTATTAATAACTTATTCTTACATTTTTGTCTATATATTGTTATACCGTTGACTAATTATATTTTTTGAACATATCATAACTTATCATACTTACAGCTAACCGCTACTTCAAACTAAAATAGGTACGTTTCAAATTGATAATTATAAGATATATAATAATTTAGTTCATTTTTACATTGAACGTTTCTTTGCCAAATCCATATTCAATAGGTACTATATACTATGTACTATGATTTCAAATCGATTACACTTGATCCAACATTATACCTAGTTGTCATTCGTTATTCGTCATTCGTCAATCGTAAACAAATCAAATTAAAAATGTTAAGTAGGTATGTATTGTTCTACACTAACGGCTTTACAACTGTGGTCCACAGAGGACAATCGTCATCGGGAATTTGAATATAAATATAAAAAAAAGAGTTTAAAGAAATATAACAACAACTTTTACTTGATCACATTTTGGTACACAACGCAGACGATTGGAGAAACTACGCAAATGCCTCAATGTCGGTATTTTCCTCGACTAGTATCTTAAAAAATAAAATGTTTAAAGTCGCGTACGAAATATTTGAATATTTTCACCCCGTCGACAAATAGTATACTAAAACAACACATGCAGGAGTGTAATAATAAATTATATATCGTAGTATGGAACATTTAAATATTAATATTAAACACAGACAATGTTATTACCTTCATGTTTCATGATAGGTCAATTATTCACTCTAATATTAAACCTATATAACAACAGAAAATTGAAACTGCTGAACGTAATATTTTGGTATAATATTATGTTATGCAATAGTAAGACAGAGACAACACGTCATGCGGGTACGACACGATCTTAAAAAAAAAACCTAGTTGGAACGGATAAGACGCGTCTGTCGTCTATAAAGGTAGATAATATATAATATATTATCGATGGTTGCTGCCGTGCGCGGATGTCTGTCACTAGCAATATAATTTGAAACGACGCCTAAGGGCAAATCGCATACAATTATAATATTAATATTAACATGTATACGTGAAATTTGCGTTCAAACGACGATCGGCGTACCTATGTAATGTGTATCCATTTGCATACGTATGCAGTACAATATGTAAAGCATGTGCATATTATGTACACGAATGAGCCGTTTTGAATGCGATTATTAGTGGCCAACAAACGAGTTTTGATTTTAACAACCAGGGGCGGACTGGCCCGTGGGCCGTATTATATAATTTGGCCCTAAATTATTTTTAAGAATAAAATATGAAAACAGCAAAATTTATCTTATAATACTGAATCCTAAATCCTGGATAATATACAATAATATACAATGTTTATGCCGAAAATTAATGAAAATTCAGATTTTATGTTTTTTTGTCGGATAGTTGATGACGGAAGAACACAATATTATATGGTGAAGACCAGACCCAATGTTTAATTTTAGTTTTAATACAAATGTGAAATTTTATTTAATTAATATTAAGTATGAGGCAAAAGTTTGGAACATCGTTTATTTTGCATCCGATAAATAGGACGATAATATATTTTATTATTGTATATATTAATAAGCGAGCAAGTGGGTACCGTTCTACTGTATATTAGATGTCGAGTGGGTCAGTGGGTCACTATAATGTAGTGTTTGGAAAGAACGCGTTCAATTTTACTTGAACGAGCCATATTTTTGGTATAATGTAGTTTTAATTCTTCTTATCAATCTTGTTTTTCTGACTGCATGCCAGATAGCCAAATTCCTAATTTTTAGTCTGAGTGTTTGATACGGTCGTGGTCGATGCTGTGGTGTAGTAAAATCATAGACCTTTTACTTATATCCTATACCAAATACACTGATAGTCACCAGACGACATGGCGCAACGATGCATTTCGTTTAATATAAATATATAGTATGAATATGTATAATATATATATATATATATGGTACCGTTTCAGAGTACTCAGTAACTCAGAGTAACTCAGTATAGGTACTCGAAAAGTGCCACCTATCTTGACTTGACGAAAACGTGAAGAGTGCCGGTCTATTAGTAAAATTATAAACATTGAAACATTTGTAGCCAGTCTTTTATTATTATCAGAATAATGTAAGGTAATAAAAAAAGTCAAAATGTATTGTGGTAACTGTAGAGAAAACATAATAGTATTTTGATAACAAAATGTACTACATTATATTTATTAGTTTTCAGTAAAAGATGGCCCGAAGTTTTAAAATCGCTAACCGGCCTGTCGCCCATACCCAGTCCACCCATGTTTAACAACAATCATATTAATGTAGACGCGATTTCATTTTGAGAAAAACGGCGTCTCGTATACGGTCATTTTTATACCCACGAACAGTACTTATCCGTTCACGTCGCATCGATGAAGCGTGGATGTAGGTGCACAATGACGGGCAGTTTATGAACAGGGTTATTCACTAAGCATGCACACCCCCAATTTTTCTTTTAATAATGGATTTATTCAAATTCTTCAGTTTTTTTTTGTATTTCCTACTTAAGGAGTGTTTTTGAAATGAGAACCTACTTTTTTACATTAAATTATTTAGTGAATATTTTTTGATAATTTTGATGTGTTTAATTCAAAATTTGAAAAGTTTCTTGGTTATTAAAATGTAATAATAAGGATAATAGTCCTTAAAAATATAAAATAGATGTAAATATGTAATAACGGATCTAGTATTTAGTATAGGTGCTTGGACCATTTTTACAAATTATTAATGTTCATAAATTAATATATTGATCATTAAAGTTGTTGGATCACCATAACCAACATGGACCTAATATCCTAAGCTACACAAAGTTTAATGATAACTCAAAAATGACCCGTTCTAATTTTGATTCCGATAATACGTCAACATTTTCCGAAAAATGATACGCTTAATTACTACTTAATTTACAGTGGAAAAGGAATTTCTTATTTGAAAAATCGAAGTTTGTATTTCTACAGAACACTCCTATTATGTAATAAATAAATCTCATGAATTTATGAATATATTTGTTTAAAAATTCCAAAAATCAGATTTTGAATAACTAAATTATTGAAAAAAGGTGATCGTGCTCCGTGAAGCACTCAGTATAACTGAAACACATAACAGTATTTATTATTATTACTATTACTATTATTGTTTGGTCGTACGTGATATGTGGAGTCATACCATTAACGTTAATACCATTAAAACGTCGCAATCGTCGAACAGACGCCTGAGCATATTATATTTATCTAATGCGTATAGGTGTAGATACGCGATCGTGAGAAACCAGTAGAAATAATCCGAATAAAAAATTGTTCCTCTGGTATAAACGTCCGGAGGACAAAGAATGTCCGAAAACGTGATATACACAGTATAATCGACTCGATTATAATAATAATATATTAAATTATTTTATTTGTTTGACCTGACATTTATTGACACAATAATATAATTTTTCATGTGGCTACTTAAAATATATATATTGTACCTATTCACTTAACCGTGGTTCAAAACATAATCAAGATAAATGCTTAGTTGGTCATAATACAAAATATTATCGAATAAATATGCGGCAGTCGGCATTGTTCATGCAAAAATTGTTTTTGTAAATAATTAAACAATCTGCATATGTTTTGATTTTCTTTCCTGAGTTTGGACAAGTCCCAATCATATATAGGCAGTATCCTAAATTTAAAAAAAAAATATTCAAACTGTTTAAGGAGGCAAATAATCTAAGTTAATTTTGAAGTCTACTATGCAAAAACAAAAAACGTTTCCCTGAAAAATATTAACTAATAAATAATGATTATCACAAATTATCAAGTTTGTATTGGCTGCTTTTTTGCGACGATCATAACAAATAACGATTAAGAATTCAAGAAGAAAAATTCGAGACATCATAGTCATGGGCACAATTTGGAGAAAGAGTGTGTGTTACCATCCAGTTTTTAAATTAGCATTCTCAGGGTTTATACTTGTGGTTAATTAGTTCTTATTTTGTATAATTAAATCAATACGTACAAGGTCATTATTAAATATGTGTATATTAAAGGGAGGGGAAGTAAGGGTGAAGTTGATCATCAATGATTTCATGACTAGCTGGAGAAAGGGGCTCCATTTTGAAATTGCACCTATGGTCAGAGTCCTATATAATAGAGTCAATATACGATATACCTAAGTCCGACAAATATAATTTTATTCTTGAAAATCTTGCACTTCCGGTAGATTATGATGACACTGTCATCGTCCCGGTATCGATACGATTCATCCGATTACGCGGATCCCATGGTCGATGGTTCATGAGAACAATTCATGACGTACAAAACCATCGGATTTTCGCACTGATCTTGGCCGAGGAAGATTTAGTCAGCGGAGGGAATGAAGGGGGTGAGAGAAAAAACCGACCGACCGCTCTCTGATGGTTATACATACAATATAAAGTGTAATTTAATTTATCAATAATGTTCGTTTACGTTTGTCTACACATTTACGACTCTTATCTTCATACATATTTATATATATTAGCACATTATTACACATTTCTTCAATAACATATTATCTGAACTCAATCTCGAAGTTACGTTTTGGACTTGCAACGATAATATTATTGTTGTTGTTGTCTGTAGGTAATCATTATTCACACAAGTTTTTTTCTTCCATTACGGTTTCGTCATAAGAAACGCGGTGATATCGCTAATAATATTGTCGTAATAAAAGTGTTATCGTGAGCCGATAAATCATAACTATACCGGTATTGTAACCGAAATGGCAATAATTAATAACATTTCATACGGAGAGATATAATTTTCCACATCCACAATTTGCATATTAACATAAAAATAACTATAGGTACAAGTACACATAAAAAAATGGAATATAAATACATATGTATCATGACAGAATTATTATATGTTTCACTAATAATTATTATATTTATAGGTTTACCTCTGAATATAGGTGTACTCGAGACTTCGGTAGGGTTAATTGAACATTTTTATATCGTTGATATTGTTATAATATTGCATTTCTATTATCAATTTTTTTTCTCTCGTCTTGCACACATTATAATTGCTAGGTGCCACTAATTATAATTGTTGGTGAACCCCACTTCACGGTAATACGTCTTTATGTATAATCAATAAAAACAACTATGAAGCAATATATAAAATATATATATTATTATGCGTATACAACAAAGGGCGGTGGGTTTTAATAATAAGGAAATCCGCCCCTCTCCGTGACCTTGAGCCTGTTATAATGCGTGGTGATTGTACGGTAAAACGTGACAATAAAAACTCGTATGTTCTTTAAATACTTATGTTTTTTTTTCCATCAAGTTTGACATTTAAAAAATTAAAAATAAGCCATTATTCAACTGTGAAACGTGATTGTTGAGTGCCGGCGAATATCACGGGATTAATCAACGGATTTGAGCTCCAATCATACCACCCCGCAGTATACCTCCGAGATACCTACAATGGAATATTTGTGTTCGACGTCTGTCCTTTATAAATTGCTTTGTAAATTACCATTATCGGTGACATACCCAAGATCACACACAGAGTGTTAATTCGTTTTTACCAACACATATTATAATAATGTTGCGTACAATTAATGCATAACGCGGAAATCGATTATTATATTTTAGCCTATAGGTATAACCTAACCTATATTTAGAGCGTCATGTATGTGACGAAATTAGATAAATAAATGTATAGTAATAGTTCTGAATAAAGTAATATAAATAGCACCGATTTATTTACATTTGTACAGGCTGAATCATCAAAAATAATTCGTGATTATTTAAAGACAATTTCACGCGTCCTAGAACAATCATTTTCAGTATTTTGAAAAAGACATCAATTTTAATGATTAAATAATGGTATATTGTTATATAGTTATACCAACTATTAAAGAGCACGCGATTTTAAGATAACATTTATTAATTTTAGAATAACGACCAAATCCAACTTGTAAATGTAGTTATTAAAATATTTTAGTCTGTAGATATTATGAAAATTTGCTTATTAATCTAATCTTACTTCTTTCATTTAAAACTGATTAATTACGATTTTTTAAGAATCATCACAGTTAAAGTGTTGAATCAGTTAGTTTTTGAAGTAATTATAGGTAATTTATAAAATACCTAAAACGTGTAGGTAATGTATATAGCTACTATGTACTTTAACTACCTAGTTGTTTTATACATTCCTGGCATCACTTCGTTAATGTGTCAAATTGTACAAAATATCATGTACAGTATCGTTATTTTAGTGTCCAGCATAATAAAATTGGATAATTACATAAAGATCTGCGGCCACTGCACAGTCACTGGGAACTGGTCAGGGATTTTTGAAGTGCACTTGTACCAAAAAACGTATCGTTTGTGATACGAAGCAGTGTCTCTGCAGATAAAAAGAAGTACTGTGCAGCTCTAAATGCCACAACAGCCTTGCATGTAGAAATAAATAATTAATTAAATTTAAAATAAATAGAATATTATAATATATTTTAAATTTTAATGTATTTTATACTTGTATATCAAACTAAAATTGTATAAAATAACTAGATATTCTATGAAATAACTAGTTAAAGAATAATTTTCAGGTAATTCATAAACTTCTTATTTATTTCATAAAATAACGAAACTCAACACTTTAACTGTAACATATATTATATGTATACAGCTTTTTAAATGGTTTTGATTAAAAACTTGGTAAAGGTTAAACATAGGTAAATAACGTTTCGTTAATAAAGGTTTAAATTTTAGAAATATAGTGTTTTAACTTTAATCTTCAATTAGCTAACTAAACTACAATGTAAAATATAAAAACGCAGACTATTTAACCGGCGCATTAACTGATAGTTTAAATTATCTAATGATTAATTAATCACTATTAAAATTGATATTGAAAAACCCGATGAATCATGAAAATACCAAATAAATTATAAAAATCATAAAAGTATCCATTCAAGTTAACAAAGTAATTGATATGTTTGAATTGTATTATAATACAATAACATTATTATTATAATATTTAAATATAAAATGTAACGTAGTGGTACATGTGACATACCACATACTATATTATAAATTACATACAAATTGTGTACGGTCTATAATAACCATAAGAACTAGGCTTTTGCCATTAAAACTAATAACTGTATCGAGTTTAGTAATTTAACTTTCATTATTTTTTATTAATATTGTGTAGGTTAATATTTGCGAGTCCTCCCACAAAAATATGTATCATATGTACGCCCTATTGATTACTAGAAAACATTTCAATATAACGACTCATGTTCTGTATACCTACGGAATAATTTAAATTCGATCTATACTCTGGAAACAGGAAAACTTTCAGTTAGCATATTCGTCAGTACAACTATACTTATTTTAAAGTTAGGTTTGATAAGTATGAAATATATGGTAATTTATGATAGTGGACCGGAAATATTTTTCTCTCTACGGGTCTTTAATAATATAATTTAAAATAAATTGGAACGTTTCATTTACAGTATAGACGATATTATAAGTCTTATACCATTTTAACATACCACCATCACAATGATATTATTCTGATCGTGGAATAGTTTTTAAGTACATGAAGAAGAAATAATTATTATACTAGACGTCATTATAGGTAATTGTATGCGGTTTACATAGTTCAATACGATTGTGCCGATTTGCGTTTGCAAGACGAGTGTCAAACATTCGACACCTATCATACAGTGTATATTATGTACACAGATAATATACACTTTTTAAATAGGTATATCGATTAGTGTTTACAGTAGGTACTGTTTCGTACGAGCAAAGTGAAATTTTCAAGTGCAACTTTATCGCATAACATATCGAGTAACATTGTGTCAATATATGAACTGTCTACAGTTCGCATATACAAAATATGTTATGTCAAAACGAAAGTCAAGTGGAGTCATATGTCACTATAAATTATCGTGTATGTATTATGCACGACCGTTTAAATATATATAAGAGTATAAAACCATTTCCTAGAAATCCTCAAGGCTCGATCTTAGTGGTGACGCGACGTATAAGCTTGCTAAAATACATTAATCTAATTCGATTATTTAAATCGTATCTACAATAGACTTTGTAACTCTTGATAGTATACATATTTCCTGCGAATAAAATATTTTACGGCGCTGGATTGTGTATAGTGAATATTTGAAATAAAAACAAATGTGGATAACAGATTAAAAATTTAAATATAACTGCAGTGATAATCGATTATACCGTTAGTTAAATTGGTAATCTCAAATCAAAAAATGTGTAGGTAGGTAACTAATTACTTTATTAACTTGTATTAGTATACTCTCTATTAGGTGTATTCAGTATTCACCATATTAATCTATCTCTTCTCAGGATAATATTATAGACATCTTTAAAAGCCGTCTAAAAAATCGGTAATATATTTTTTGTTAAAAACGTAGTCTTCGCTCTATTACTAATCGCGTTGCTTATTATGCGATTGGTCGATCGCTGTCCGGCCGCAAGCGGGTCAGGATGAGGAGGAAACCGACGACGACAAATCGATAACGGACGACGAGGTGTCCAAGTATCCTGGTGATGGGTGAGTAGAAGGAGAAGAAGTTGTCGGAGTAACAGTGCCCGGATGGGATGGAAGGATAACAAGCGGTGGGGGCCAGGAAAGACATGCAGACATTAATGCGGTGGCAACAGGTGGAGGACGAGGACAAAGAAAACTACAGGAGCTGCAGGATATTATCCGAAAATCTCAGCACGTTGAAGTGTTCTGGGCGCACCGTTTTATTTTTTTTAACTCGTGTCGATATCTAAAATAAGTAACCAAAAGCGCTTGTTCGATATCACGCATTCACGCCCAGCTCTACGGGTATTATGTTATATAACATAACATATGGAAAAATAGCTAAATCGTGCGTAGTTCCCACGTCGGCAACAGGTGCGTATAATATACCGAAGTATATGTTATGTTAATATTATTTCGTCCGTGTGCGTTCATTTTAGCGAGAGAGACACAGTCCGAGGCGTAAACGGTTTCAAAAAAAAAAAAAAATAAATAATAATAAAAACTTTCCAAGTGGTGCCCGCGACGTTGCGTTGCCGATATTATTCGTAATTAAATAATTAATGCACGTGACACCGCCGCACGGGTGGCCTGCGGCGGCTGCGCGTATTATCCAATTAGAAAACGGCGAGATCGACGGAATTGTAACGAAACCGTTGCGCAACACGAAAAAAGTTGATATATAATTATTATTATTATACATTATTATATAGTGTGTACGCGACACGCGTTTACTCGTGGCGGTGGTGGTCAAGCCGATAAATTTCGTCCAAAGAATCCGACGGAGACTGGTTTGATGCGGGCGGCGCGGCGTTTTGAACTGCAAAACCGCACGCATCAAGGCCGCGTCTAGCATCCAGATTCGTTTCGCTGACGTCGACGTATTTTACAATATTATCAAGTGTCGGTGAACGTTTTTCGCGGCGTTTCTAAACTGCCTAGCAGTGTCACGAATTTTTTCCAAAAAGGATTTTTATTTTGTTCAGTGGGGGGGGAGGGGGATGTTGGTACTCTTTCAACACTGACTGCAATACAGACACGCTCAGGATCAGATCTAGGAATAAAAGAAATATATCTCTATTTTTCTTCTAGTCCCCTCTAGACTCCGAATTTAATTCTTTGACAAATATAAAACATAAATATGAATGTAAATTAAAACGAATTAATGTATTTTTAAATGTGAAGATCACAACCAACAGAATATTTTAATATACCTATTCTGTTAAAGATTTAAGAATTAATTACCTACCCTTTTTTAAACATCTATACAATGTATATGAAAAAAGTATCCTACAAATAGTTCTAAGGGGGGGGGGGAGGGGTGATGGGCTCTAGTAATTTCACATCATAGGTACTATACGTACTAAACATAATATTTCACTCCAGAAATTGTGTAGGATAAAAAAACGTTAGTAACGATTAAGTGTTATAGGTATTATATCGATTGCTACGAACGCGTTTAAGTGAGACAATTGAGCATAACATAAACGAGCGGGAAAACATCTATATAAATAAATAATATACCTATATATAATATGTTCCGGTTTGTTAAAGCAGTAACACTATCACTATAAAAAGTAAAAGGTTCATTCCATGACGTCTGTAATACAAGACTATTTTGAAGGTGATGTTTTAAATAGATTAGATATTATAACATTATACAATTATATTACCTAGGTGCCTCTAAACATTGTTAATATAATAATAATTATTATTTATATCTTCATACTATTATAATATGTACCCATAATATTATTAATTACACTAACTATAATATATAAGATCCGACTATTCGATCAATGTGTGATCAATGGCCACAGCATCGGTGACACTGAGTGTATAACAAATTTACTATGCTTGCACAAACTTTTATTTAACTAATAAAGAATACAGCACAGGCGCAAATGACGCAAAAATACCGTTAAAACTTGGTACTATACTTATTCGACGCAACAAACAACGACCGATCGATTCGAATGATTTCAAAACAGATATAACTTATGCTGTATCAAGAAGAGATTAGATTGTATAATATGACAATATATGACATATTATTATGGCTCGAACACGACGGTCGTTCCAACTTACGATATTATTTGTACGTGAAACATAATTATCGTGCACAGATTCATGTACAGGGTGTTTCGTGGGTACCCGTCAAAAATGTTTTTCTAATTAATATTAACTGTGAAATGGGGTTTTTCTTTTCGTATAATTAATTTTATAATTATACCAGTAAGCCACAATTGTTAAATTATAATTCGCAAAGTAGTTTTTGGTTTACTGAAGTCCAAAAAATGTATATTAATTCAATCCACGATAGTCAAAATTAATTTAAATATTTAAAAGTTTAACTACTAGCTGGTGTATTTCACTCAGTTCTCAAGTACTCAAGGTTGAGTTTAAAAGTTGAGGAATTTATAACAAGTACACTTGTGTGGAATTATAGAATACAGCAATAATTTTTTGGTTGATTATTGTTATAATAATGTACATACCTATTATTATTATACAATCTTTAAATATTTATAATATTTATTTTTACAATTATTATGTAGGTACCAATGTGGTGGACGAGTTTTTCGTAGACAGAAATCTTGTTTGAAGGAATTGAAATTTAAGTTAGTTAGTTTTGGCCATACACTCATAGATCGTGACATCAACATTATTAATTACAATTTTCAATATTATCTGGAATTTAAAACCAAATGTAGGAAGCGAACGGTCTGTCAAATTAAAGTTAAAATATAATATCTTAACCAACGTGCGCAAGCGGTCGGCGATAATACAATATTATTGCTACAATATTATATTGTTTGGACTTTGGTATGCTCGAAATGAAGGATTACCGAGTGCGTGGGGGAGGAGGGGATTCTCGATGTATGCAGAGATCACGTCCTTAGGGTTATTAGGGGTCGGGTATAAAAGACTCGTAGCGGTTCGCACACTTCATACTATATATATATATATATATAGGTACCTGGTACACACATAAGCGGCGTGCGACAAGTACGGGTTTAATAAATAAAGAAAGAAAAAAAAACCGTAAAAATCGAGTCTGAGAGCATAATAATAACGATAATGATAATAACATGATCTAGTTACGTGATTGTCGGCCCCGCGCGTGTGATACCGTCCCGATCTCGAGTGGACCGCTTTCTACGGAGGCGCGCACTAGCGATTCCGCACGCGTAGGGCGCGAGAGACCGTCGACGTCCGGCTGCAGGACACCATAACCTACCTACGCGATCGTATTACAACTGTTATTGTCATATTTTTCTCATCGTGTAACGGCCGGTCGTCGCGTGCACCGCGTGTGCCGGCACGTTGCGCAACGGATCGCTCCAGCCTCCGGATTACAGCAACGACCGCAGCAAAACAATATAATACATAGGTAATAACGGTAATAACGATAATATATAACGATTTATACGAACTCGAGCCACATAATTACCGGCCGTGTACCGTGTCGGGTGGCTAACTCGAAAGTTGAGTAACCGTTGACCACCCGACGGAGACGGATAGGTCGACGCGGGTGCACGTCGCGTCGTGTGCCTCTGGACTGAGAAAAACCGCTGTTGCAATATGCAGCTAAAACGAAGTCAACCGATAACAAACGTCACAACCCCTTGTATTTTGTTCGTCGACTCGATGAACTTCATTACTTCGTCATTGTCTACTTATTCAGATGCCAATCCGTAACACATCTGGTTTGTACATTCGTATGACATTCAACAAATTTTTAGAACCCTGCATTTTGGAATGACCTAAGGTAAAGTAAGTATAAGTAAGTCGTTCCGTGAATATTTGAATTTTTTTTTATTTACACCAATACAAATTATAAAAAATATTGTTAAAATCAATTTTTTTGAATAATATTTTCAATAAAAATATAAAACTGACATGCACCCAAGAATACAGATCACCGCAGTCAACATTTCATTAATCACCATTCGATTTTTATTAAATGAATAATAAAACCTACCTTACAAATCTGATAAATTAAATGAAATGAAACTCAATATTTTTGTAACAATCATATACACATAGAAGAAAAGAAACGATTATCAACAGACTGAGAATAGGTCATTCTAGACTCACCCACGGATACCTGATGTTTCGTGAGGAACCTCTAGTATGTCAAACATTTTGTCAAACACATACTCACCGAATGTGATACCTAGAAACATCAAAAAACATAACCAAAATATCCTATGACATAAGTATTTGACATTTTGAAACTCTCGGACCAGAACACCTAACTTAGTCTCTTTGCTCCAGACATCGAGACTGCAGTTCGTGGATAAAGTAATATATTAATATAAGCTATAGGTAAGTACTATGCATTTAAAATTATTATTTATTATGTGTTTAGGTATTAAATATATATTAAAAATATAAAATATTATGACAAATGTGCAATTCCCATTGGTCATGCTGTCGTGGGTGATTATAATAAAAAATAAATAAAAATTATTTTTTTATTATTCGAGGTATTTAACTTTTTTTAAGAATGAATCGACTAGGTTTAAAAATATGTAATTTAATAGGTTATTTTGAATATTATAATGTGAGTCCTGTGAGTGCTGTTCACTATATTATACAATAGTACGATAATTGTTGTTCATATTCTGTTCAAAAACAAAATATTATAGTAATTAGTCTCAAACTCTCAAATCTTGCGGCGGCACTACCATCAAATATTGGATATCGTTTAGAACTTTCCAGTACGCCCAGTACGGATAACAGTAAAAACTCCGAATAACGGACACATCATAATAAATTATTATCACCTTTTTCATAATCAGATAAAATACTATCAAAATTAAATTAAAACACTTTACTGAAGGTTAAAAATAGAAGACAATACCTAATACGCTAAAATATAATAGTATAAAAACCTCGATAATGGACCCCACTCAAATATAGTGAACATTTGAGGTGATCGGACGGCATAGGAGATACATTTTTCTAAAAACAATAAATGTTAACTATTATAGTGTATTGAACTCTTTTTTCCTAAAAATATTTTTAGAAATTTGTGATTATTTCAAACATGAGTACCTAATGATCGAGCTGCACGACATTGCGGATCATGGATTTCACAGTTGAAATATTTTAATTCATAAACGTTATTGGTACCTAAATTTAAATTCTTTCAAAGTTTTTAAAATATATTATAATAGACTCGCTTCGTAATATTATTTCAGTACACTGTTGTTGATTGTCAGATCACGCAGAGTTTCACAAGTCTTAAATTTTAACCAAATGTGTTTTACAGTTGTAACGATGCATACATAAAAAATATTATACAGGTTGTATTACAACATACTAAATGTTGATGAAAACAATCAATGTTATCCTAGGTCAGGGAACGCGTTACGTACAATATGATTATATCATTAGAATTGAAAATCATCATGACATTTACTTATCACCACATAAAAAGTCACAAAAACCAGACGGTTCTGTCAGTCATAATCATAAACTATACGCATACACGATACACCTAACTATTATGATAGTTCATAAGCGAGTTTACGATCACGCGTGAGTGACTCGATCTACCAGAGTCATAAAATTCATGATTACTTACATGGTAATATTGTAGTTGGTAAATGTTGTTTGTAGGTACATATTATTATTATATAATTAAATCATTCGTTTGTTCAATATTTTATACATTTTAAATTTCATATAAGTACAATGACGTATACAGCATGTTCGAAGAAAATTGCACTTTTTCGTGAATGTCTATATACACTGCAAATATTACACATGCACCACTATTGCATTTATATGTTGTATACATTTATAGAGTTTATAATCTCACATATTCTTTCATCGCACACCACGAGACCGGGAAGGTTTGAGTTCACCATGAATTAAAATAGGTAAGTACTGCAGGGTACGCACGCATACAATCGCACTAGGAGCGAGAAGTTAAACTCGATTCAGAACGAGTTTCAGTGCCTACGATACGTTCATTTCTCGTATTTCTACACAATTGAGTCTATTACGAATGGCGCCGTAGTTGACGCGTTAATTAGAGTGTTTATAGATAGTTATGCAATAATTTAATAATGGTCGGGAATGAAAAACGAACCGCAGTAAATCTTTCGAATTGTCCAAAATCACCTAACCGCCGACTTGGTTCGTAATATTTTGTCAATGGCATTGTCTCGCGTCGGCTACCGGTTTTTACGTCCGTCGTGCGCGTTCCCACCTTTGACCAAAGCCACCCACCATAATAATATTATACGAGTGCCGAAAACCAGTGGTCACGTTATAGCGGTATATCACACTACGCATGGTAGTATATGCGTTGTCGTCGTCGACTTAATCGGTTTCGGTCGCACCACTATAATTTCCGGCTGCTAAACGCTCAAAATATTATAAAAATTATATTAATTATAATCACCAGAGTCAGAATAGGACGTTATGTCGCTAAAGAACCAGCCCTGGCATGCAACACATGCAAGGAAAACCTTTGTGATCAATCGCATTGTGACCTACAAATGCATGAAATACATCGAAGTACGACAAATCCTTACTATACCATCCTCACTCCAACATGCACTTAACGAAGACATGAGAGCAGTATAATATTTATTTATCCATAATATAAACTTGAATCAAAAATTATAACTAATTGTAAATAATGTTAATACGACGCGTACTCATTCTGTATTCGGTACGTGTGTTGTTTGTATATTCCTATAAAGATATATACAATTCACAAATGTAGTATAATATTTAAGTACACAATATCTCTATAAGTTTATAACAAAAAGTGTTCGGTTTAGTAAAATAATAATCATTATGTACACACGCAATAATAAGTAATTATATAAATTGTAGAGCCAGTCGAGCATTCGAAAAAATCCGCTAACATTTTGGGTAGGAGAGAATGTCTGCAATGTTGCATTACGATTTTTATGACAGTTATATAATAGTATAAGGACAAAAAATGTGATAAGTTCAATAAGTTAATTATTATTTATGAATTTTAAAATTAGATAAATATACCAAATTATGTCCCGGAAAAAAAATATTTCACAAAGTGTCGATACTATCCAATCCGGACATAATAAATCGTACTTTACGAAATAGGGTATAGGCAATAATTATTTATGATCTGCAGAAATGGCATATTTAATTATAAAAATACAGTGGAACCTCGATAAGTCGAAAACCTTAAAAAGTTAAAATAAATGCCTTTCTTTTGCCTAATCTAACATTACCTAATATAAGTTTAGTAAGCCGACGAAGTTTAATTTCCCTTTAATTAAGACATATCGAGGTTCCACTGTATTTTATAAAATTATCAAAACAAGTGATGATTAATTATAATATAATAGACAATTATTACTTTATTGGACAAATTACAATACATTTATAGAAATGTATAATTTTATTTTATTTATATATATATATATTCTACGCCAATCAGCAGTTAAAAATAATTATACATATTATGTAGGCAATAACAATTAAGTAATAATTGTTTGAATTACACGAAATGATGAACTAGCAACAAAAACCATCGTTTTCGTTGCCGTTTTGTTTTAATAATTTCATAGACGTTAAATACAGGCTATTTATAGTAAATTTCAAATAATTGTGTAATATTTTAAAAGTCAATCCTAAAAAGTATTCAAACCTACGTCGTACGCATGCATACGTACCTACTTTTCAAAGTGTCGGTCAATAAGCAAGCACGTGTTGACGATGAAAAAACACTATGGACACCCTGTAGAACAATGACATAATATTCGATGGATGGTGCGAAATAAAAAAAAAACAAGTACTGAAAAAAAACAGTTGCAACAAAAATTGACGCGTTCGGACAGGAAATGGCGTTCCGGTACCGTGGGCGGCCATCCCCGATAATAAAAAATATAATAACATAATGTGAACATATACCTAGGTAAGTGCAGAGTATTTCAGGCGACAGGACGGTGCGCGCCCGTTTCCCGGTGAACTGAACCGCTGTCGGAACAACAATAATATTATTCAACGCGTATTTTAAGCGGAGCTAACCACCCACAACCACAGTCGCATTATTATATTTTACATAAAGACGACGTTTTATTATTGTTATTAATAAAGCTACTCGTCATGGCCGTGTAGGGTACTCAAAATTGGTAAAAAGTAAACGGCGTGCGTTCAAGTGAATTCGCCGGCGCATAATCCGACATTCCTACAACTCGACACGCGTTTGGGACACGGTCAACAGCTCCGCGTCGCACGGTATTTCGGTATATTCCAATCGAATTTTCTCACGGATCGTGTACGCAAGGTGAATCTCTCCAAGTCAATATTATGTACAGCCGTTTATTGGTATAAATTAACATCGTGTTTTGAGAAAATGTTTTTACATATTATGATTTAATGTGTCACTGATATGGTCATACATTCGCAACACAAAACCACCTAATGGCTAGAAAAGACCCTCCCTCATGCGAATCAGTATGTACACAGTCAAACACATACCCATCGATTGCTTTAAATTCGCAGTTCGCAGACTCGAGATCCAAACACCACATACCACACCAATTAAGTGAAGCTCTACAACCAGATCTCCAATCAAACACAATCAACTTCCTAAAGGAAATCAAATTATACAACCTTATTTAAGCCTCAATTAAATTGTAAACCATAAAAAAAATAAAAAAATTCAATAACTAATCGCCTAGAAGCTGATGCTTTTATGTTCAATAATAATAAAAAAAAATATAATATACGATTTTGGAAAACGGTCATATTATTATTACTTCCTATATCATTGAGGTTTTTATTTATTTATTTATTGTGTCTAAATTAGTAAAGACGTATAGAAGAATATTTTCTTGAGGATTTCGACGCATACAACTCTGAATGTTTATCTTATAATCTCGTCAATCTAAACTTTAAATGCTGCAGATAACTATAATAATTAACTACTTCGACTTTTAAACATACCTATAGAAAATGACAGAAAAATAATTTGGTCAGGAATATAAAATTAAAATATAATATTATGAATAGTAAAAATCTTTAAAAATTATAACTATGAAAAAATGTGTTGTAATGACTTCAAATGAACAATTTTAAAAACTAATTTACCGATAAAATACTACACACCTAGCAATAAAGGACCGTCCTGTATATAATGTTACTCAGCTGGCGAGTACTCCCGATAAAATTATGCATCGTGCAAGTAGGTGTATTTTACAGTGTATAATAGTAATATAATATTATATATTATTTAAAATGTGTAAGGTACCTATTAAGCACTTGGATTATCCCATTATATATACGATTTACCCGAATTTTGGTTTAAATTTTCATAACCGTTCTAAACTCCCCACTAGTCATCGTATTGTATATATTATACAATAAATTACGATATATATATTATTCATAAGGCGCGCAGATATTTTTTATTCATGTTAATCACATTGTTGGTCTTGAGATACCGGACACGAGTCACCGAATTTGTATGAGACATATATTATACTCTTTAAGCACACACGCGCATAAATGTATAAACGAAAAGTTCTACCTACCAAAAAAAACCCATTTACCTTGTCAAGTGTCACACAATATACGGTTTTGAATTAAAGTGTAGGAGTTCAGAGTATTTCAATACACATAAAATAATCTTGTTTAAAAATAATTAATAAAAAAAACTATATGCCATCTCTCATATAGTCGAACAAATTAACGATATTAAAAAAAAATATACTAACAACTTGCTAGTCATGAAAAACTAACCTTTAAAAAACATTTTATGTGCGTTATATAAATCAGGTTTGTGACCAAATGGTTAAGGTATTATTTTTTTGGTGGGACCTTTTTTTAAGAAATAGAAAAGCTGTAAAAGTTTTGTTAATCAATTAATAATTATTTGTTACTTGAAAATAGTTGGTACTTAAATAAAGTCATTTTTAGATTTGTTCTTGAGTAGAAAATTAAAAAATCTTAAAAACCTTACAAACACAGATAATAATGGTTTTACTTCTAAATTTGGTAAATTTAGATAAATTTACTTTAGTTTAAAAGCTGACAAAACAAGTATGGTTCTGTTGAACGGAAATTTAAAATGTTATTAGTTGACTGACACACACTACACATGACATTTAGCCATGTCTTCTTAAAGGTATCTAGAACTCAGAATTTCTTAACATATTAAGCATTTGATTATATTATTATTATACATTTAATGCATGATTTCCTGCGGTTTATTTTTTTAAATACAATTATAAAGTTTAAATATATTTATGAAATATTTACTAAAATATATAAATATAATACAAATTTAACCGAAATCATTTCTAAGCAGTTTATTGGTTTTTTTTTTTATATTATATAGATTTGTTTATTTGATAATTATAGATCATGCAATGATTATTATTTATTTAACAGACCTAACATAAAAAAAACACACTCGGCATAAGCTAGTGCGAGACAGCTTTAAGCATTACAATTACTTAAAACCGAACTGAATAACCGGTATTTTATTTAGTTATGTAAATAATAATCAAATACAAAAAGTAAAATCTTTATTCGTTATAAAGCAATAAAATATGCTTTATGCTCGAAATACTCAAATACATATTTGTGAATTTTATTTTTTACAATCTTTATCATAACATAGATTAATAATAATATAATGGCCTTCGTTAGCTATTCGACACAGGTATAATTTAAATAATGTATTTCGAGATTTCCATTACTATAAGTAGAGATTACATTTTTTTTCTCGATCAGTTCACACTTATTTTCCTTTTGATTAAAATAATTAAAAATGTTTATTTCCTGACATATGAAATTCTTAATATTATGCTATTATAATGTATGAAATCGGCCATAATTCGTGCGTTACGATTTACATTAATAAAATAATTAATACAAAACTAATCTATTTTAAGCACAATATCAAAATGTGTTACCACTTCTTAGTTTTTTTTACGTGAAAACGGGTTTATCAACACATTAAGTTAATAATAATAATAATTAGACACTTACCTAACATTAATATTTAATTCACTCCTCCCGATCAGCATCACGCACATACCAGCAAAGAAAATTATAAACGAAATAAAAACAAAATTAATGCGATGATAAACTGATGAATAAAAGTTGAAACATCATAATTAGTATATTTATGGCGGTCAAATTATAAATCTTCCTTATTGCAGATAACGAAACAAACTAAGAGGTTTTTTTAATTAAAAATAAAATTAATTTTGACATTTCGGAGCGAATAAAATACGTAAGTGTATTATTTTGTTTTTGTTTGCTACGGTGACCTTGCTCTTAAAATAACGACAAACAATGACTATCGGACACCCCGCTGGGTGTAATTTTTATTTACAAAAAAAACGGGTTAAAGCCGCCGGTAAATGATATAATCTATAACGTATTATATATATATAAATATTCGGCAATTTATCAAGTAAGTAATTATATAAAATAGATAGGTAGATACTTACAGTCTGAGGATATGGAAATTAAAAAAATGGGACATAAAAATAATATATATGTCTTATTCATATGAATAAAAATACTCTTTTAAAAAGTGATAAACAAAAACATAAAGGATATAAATTTTTGTGTAAACGAATTTAAGCGAGTAAAAATACTCAATATAAATAAAATATTTATGTTATATATTATTTTTTTTTAGTTTAAATATAAAATTTATCATTGATACCTAAATAATTTAAGGGAGAAGGTATCAGTATTTATAGTTTGCTTTTTTGTATCCATCTTAGTTCTTTAGGGGTAAACGGGGTATAATTATTGGTTGGGGAGTTAACATTTTAAAGTTCCTACCAATAAATACAATTTCATAATACAGTTGTAATACAGTTTATACAATTTGTATGATTTGTTCGGACATATATTTTGGCATATTACACGTTAGCAACTATAATTTAATGTAGACGATTATTATTATAAAATATATTACAATTTTTTTTTAATAATATTATAGATACCTATATTAATTTTATACTGGTATTTATTTTTTTCACTGACGGAGTTTTACATGAAACCAATTTTACCTGTTTTTTTCTCGCGGAGTTTGAATCTGTCGGAAATTTTTCTATATGTATCATGGTTGTCGGTGGCTATTTCTTATGTGTTTTTAAAAAAAAAACCAAAATAATATACATAGGTACATAATAAATAATAATCCATTCAACGCAAGCGGTTTATTTAAAAATTAGGATTTTATTTCTGGTCAAAATATTCAACAATGTAAGATAATAGTTTGGATAATTATGTGTTCTTTATTATTCTTACCAGTCTGATATTATGTCTCTCCTGCACTATTCCGGCACGAATTAAAAGAGCGTTTACATCGGTTTGTACAAACAGGAAATTAATGGGACGGAAAGTAAATTACTGGTCAGCGCATAAATATAACGTTGGACACCCGGAGGGGTTATTCGATCGAATTGTGGCCCGCGATTTCGTCTGATATGTTTTTGGCTCAATAATAAAACGTGTATATAACAGCTGCGATAGACGGTTTCGAAATTGTTCCTATACGATTGTCGATCGGAAAAAATATACCTCCGTATATCGGCCGATGAATATTATTTTAACGAATACCCATCGTGTCTGTATCACCGGTGCCTGTACAGTCGTTTGTGTCACGCGTTGGCGAGACGGTCATATTATCTATACATTAATAACGACAAATACTTAAGTGAGGTGATAGTGGGTACCGGTAAATGGTAGATAATACCTACTTTGGAGACAGTCCAAACGGTCATAAAGATCCCGATACCGTATAGCTGGTAAAAACAAATACCTAATTGCATATTATTTTACCTATTTATTTTTGATGATTCATTTAACTTCAACCGGTTTCAAAAATGATCATTGTTCATGTATTAACAAGTATAATATTTATTAGATTTAAATAATATTTTTGTAATGTATATGAAGTCAAAATATTTACAATATAACTTACCACTAGAAACTATGAGCGCTTATCTCAAGTTTACACATATACATTATACACATATACTTACCTATTCAAATTTGTCAATTACAGATCTTAGAACCAAAGTCGAATAAACATTTAAAAAAAATTAAGTTACAATGTGTTGCATTCAAATAATTGAGAGACCAATTCTTATGAAAATAATAAATAATATCTATTATTGGCTATTGCACATTATATAAAAAACAAACAAATGTTTTTGTGTGTAGTGTAGGTACTCACTTTCATAATCAAGATTCACTGATTCATACAAGTTAAATATTTTTTTAATATATAGTATACGGAATAAGAAATCATTATATTATAAACTCATGCAACTAAAATTATATTTTAGTAAAAATAAGTAACCAAACTAATTTGTTTTCTGGGTTTGATCTGCAAGCCAAACCGAACCAATTCAACATAACTCTATGCTTCATTTCAAAAGTCTTACAGTACCTACCTACCAAATAATTAAGGAGTTTTAAAAAAAAAAATGTTCAGAAAAATATTAAGGTTTTTCCAAATTTAGTTTTAGGAAAATTTGTGATCCACTTTCTATCATATTTTATACTGTCCTTGTTTATTACATATTTATGTAATAAAATCACTATCAACTTTTTATTATTAAGCTATATCCATAAAATTTCATCATTTAAATCAGAATTCTTTTGTACACATTTGATGCAAAGATGTTTATTGGATAGCAAACGAATAGTTATAATTGTAAATTAGCATAAATTAAAGTGTGGATTATATTATGAGAGAAGTGCCAAGGCGGGTTATGCCTGCACTAAATTGTGGTGCACTATACTTCCTCTCGATTATTGTCTAAACGATTAACGCTAATTAAAAAAAAAAAAACTATATTCATTCGATTTAAAAAAAAATTATACTTATAAACACAGAAAAGTGCTTCAGATTTTTAAATCACGAATTATAATATGTGTTTATGATAAGTTAAATTAATTTTTTCCGTTTTGACATTTTAAAATTGTAGGTACCTATACGGTGTACAGATTATCCTCCCCTATAACTAATGACAAACATTGTCTCATTAAAATCAAATTCCGATCAACTTAATGGCGGAGCGGTAATGACAGCATTCAGTAGTCGTGGCGCTTAATCTACGTCGGTCGGACAACTCGGCACAGCAGTCAGTATCGTGAAAAACACACACACGCGAGAGCCTAGTATTAGCGACAAACTATTTGTATACGACGGTAAAAGTAAAAGCGCAAAACCTATATGCGTACGTATATTGTTCGGACCAGACGTTTATAATTTACATGCAAACGGAACGAAAGATATTTAGTTCGGTAAAAGCATTTCCCTCTCACTTATTATTATTATTACTTCCAACCGACGGACCCTATTGTGTACATAATATTGTGCGTCTAATACCGGCGGCAACAGCGCGGTGATCGATGCAAAACCGATAAACGGCGGCGATATGCGATACGCGATATGTTGTTTTCCAATCGAATATTTAAAAAAAAAAAAACGTTTGGCTCGTGTGAAATATGAAATTCCGATACTACGAACTGATCAGTTATGACCACTTCCATTTATGCTTTGAATCCACCATCAGCCCATAAGGCATAAAGTTTTGGGTGTCTTGATCATAACCCGATCAATCGAATGTTGCCATGATCGTGTGCTCTTACAGGGTTATTATTCAATATGAACCATCTGATGTTTTGCACATAGTTTCTAATGTCACTTGAAGTTACACCCCACATAGGAGCTAAAAAATGAGCGGCGTCAATTATAGGATTGATATGACGCGTAGAATGAATTTGAGTTCCAACTAGATGTTGTTCGTGTGATCGATGGAAGCTACATAGAATATTTATATGTATCATTAAATAAATAAGAAATATTATTCTTTTGTTTAATTTATTATAATATATTACTAGTAATAGAATTAAAACCTAGATCTCAAACCAAAAAAATTACAAATATATAAACTTTTGAAATCAGATGAATCATTTTTGACAACCCTATATAATTCTTCCCTAAATGAATTATTTAAGTGCCCGATCTAATGCAAGGATGGCTCTTGATATGTCCCAAGGGGGGAGGGATTTTTTACATACCATAGGCATATTTCTTCTTTATCCGTTGATAAGTAACTTTTATTTATAATAGCTGTTATATGTTTTAATGACTACTATATAGATCCTACTTCCTATTTACACAGTCAAATAGGGATGGGAGGCGCATATCCCAAAGTTCCTTGTAAAACCGCCACTGATCTGTACCACCTCCACACAAAATTCTACACGCTGGAAAAATCGATCACTCATTCACGCGTCAAATGATTACTATAGGATTTTTATAATTTAAACGAGTATTATACGTAAAATTACAGGTAGAATTTGTGATGGATTCATAAAATTGTTTGATAACCTATCCTCCTAACCTAACACAAATTGGTTAAATTCTCGACATATACAGAATGTTCTCATTTTTAACAAAAAATAAAATATATGTATAGGTACATATTTTATAATAATAGTAAAAGTTTAAAACAATAGATGAATTCATTTTTGACAAAAAAAATTATAGAATGTCATTGTGTGTATCATCATATTCTATACAAGTTTGAAGTACCCAATTATAATATTTTTAATTTTCAACAAAATAACTAAAATGGTTTCCAATCAAATCCAAATTTAAACTTAAAATATTTATAAAAAAATACTGTCTGTATAGTTTTTTGATTTTTTGGTTGCAGGAGAACTGGGTATTTATGAGGAATCTTGTATCATTTTTTTCAAATTTTAAACATAAACATTTTTAATGAATTTCTAACTAAGAATAATTTCCTAATTTTCGTGATTTTGACGAATTTTATTAAAATTTCAATTTCAGACGCTCCTAAAAAATGTTCATGGATTTACGTTCAACTTTTTTTTTTAATTCCTCTGACAAAAACTTACGCTGAACTTTGTATTTCATTTTAAAATCTTTTTACCATGCAAAAAATGTCATGTCTATAATAGTTATATAAAAACTAATAAAAATCGAAATTTTTTTATACTTCTTAATAGCTCAAAAGCAGTGGAAATTGTATGGTGTATAAACAATGTTAATATAAATATTCAGTGAAAATGTCATGTGTCTACGATAATTTTTTTTTTTAAAGACTATTGAGAATTTTTTACTTTTTACCTACCAAACTATCAACTAGATTCATTTTCCTACCAAAAAAGATGCTCAAATAGAAAATCAATGCATTTTTACTGTCCCAAAAGGTTAAGATAGACAGACACATCATGAAATTAATAAAATCACACATCATTGTAAAATCAATACAGTCATTTCGCTCTGTTTAGAATCTATAAATACAGTTAAATGTTATTAGGTAAATTATAAATTTATGTAACTTTATATTGAAGTAGGCCAGTTATAGATATTTGGATGTTGTGATGCTAGTTTTTTAAAGGGTGTATCCAGGATATAGATAACAAAACAAAAGTTATTTTGCATGTGTACAATTAATTCGGTGTACTCTATAAAATAATATTCAAGAGTTCCATGCATTCATTATATGCATTATATAATTATAATTAAATATAACACTATAGTTTTTTCACGTGATTTTAATATTGCTAATAGGTATATAGGGAAATTGGGTAAGCAATGAACATACTAATAATATATACTCAAACCTACCAATGTGCAGCAATATCTATTCTTTTAACAGTGTATGTCCCAGCCGATTATTGCCATCCAAAAGATTCCTTTACATTCTTATATCTTACGATTTCCATTAAAATTATTATTTATCCGCGATTTCCTCAAGAAAAGCATCGTATAACCCTTATTATATTCCTGAAGAATATTATGCGGCAACCATATAAAATTCTGCGTGCAGCCCGCTCGGTTTATTTTTCTTCACCCTGACCGCGTTTTGCTGAGCTTATAATATAGGTGCATAACAATGATTGTAATTATTTATGTAAACAGTCGCGGGCACGCTCATAAAATGCTTATAACAATAAAATATTGAATTGTAGAGACCTATTGCTATAACCTCATTGCGTAACGCAGCGCGGCCACCTTTAACACAAGGGCCGTCTGGTATATTATGCGCATTTATTTATGAATGTAATATTTTTCACGATATTTTCGTGTATAGTAAATTGTTAAAGAAATTACGCGCATTCTCGCACTCTTATAGATATTATTATTTATGGGACGTCCTTCTCACGACTGTTGTCAGGAGAAAACCATTTTACTTTGTTATTTTTAATATTAGCTTTAAATATTGAAATTACTTTTTATCAAAATTAAAGGTAAGGATAATAGAGCCCTACGTACGCGGTTTATGATGTTTTAACTCTGCAGCATGTCATTAGCATTTTAAAATGGAAGTTGAGAGTTCCTATGTAAAATATTTTATTTTGTTTTCTTATAAGACCAGCTTGGCCTACATTTACATAACATTAATTATAATATTATACTTAATAACTATTACAATAGATTGATATGCAAACATTTTTATGGATAAGTATTATTTTATTTTAAATTTTGGTATCAATACCGTTGGTTTTGAAAATACATGAATTTATTAAGTGAGTATTTTGTTCCATTCTTCATCTATTGTTGAAAGATGGTTTTAAATGCTTCATTCCGTGACGAAAGAAAATACTGAAATAGAATGCTTATATATTGCAGTAAAATTTAAGTACCGTTAAGGCAACGTTCAAACACTGATAATGTCTTAACCGTAAGTTGTATATAATAGGTAAATTCACTCGAATATTAAAGTCAGCCACGCAAAGTTTGCCATGTTACGCGTGGGTCAAAGAGGGCAAACAAATAGTGTGCTAACATTCTTACCGATAATCAATTTTCACTTTCTAAACGAAATTCGATTTCATGTTTTTCTAAAAAATTTGGCTTCGTTAAATAATGGGTATTGACTGCTGAGCGACAACAATTTGATTATTTATAGCATTAGACTGTGCTGTTGAGTTATAGAGGCGTAACGTATAAAGTACCGCGAACATTTTGATTCATTACATAATATATTATATCTGCTCAGTAAAGCTGTAAATCTTTAATGATTATAATATTCATTTCTACATTAATTGTACCTAACGTATGTTATAATAAATTACAATCATAAAGCTCATATGGGGTGCCTAGATGGCTAGGTATTGTATTAAAAATACATAGATATCCAATATTTATTAAAAGTACAAAAATGGCCGTTTGTAAAAATATCAATTAGGTAACTTAAAATCCAGGCAAATCAGTAGGCGTACTATGTACATCCTGCAACCGGTAACTATATAGTACGTCGTCGGGGAAACTGAATCATATAATATTATAATTCCACACAATCGTGAACGTAATTAATTATTCCACGAATAAAATAAATACTATTGCGATGGTTGTGAAAATAACAATAATTTATAACACTGTATACATAATCATATGTATAATCTGTTTTCGATTGTTCGGTCGGTTTATGCAATACGTAAATAATTAGTTGGTTAGGTAAAAGGGGGTTTTCAACAGCTCGCAAGGCACGAGGTCGTGTGGCGTGTGCATAAGAAAAAAAATTAGCCGACGACGCTTTTCATTAGTTTTATGAATAACAGTTATACATTATAGAATGTGATTAAAACAAATATTTATCACATCATACTGATCGCGGCGATTCCACGGACATATTACATTTAATCGACCTCAAATACATATACCACTATATATACGCTATATGTACCACAATCAAATTGTAACGTTTAATTTTATATTTTTGACGTTATAAAAATTTCAAGCTGAACAAATAATTGATCGGCAGACCATTTTTTCTGATTTGTATTGAAATGTTCACCACACATGACGACGTGACGTGTAGTCAAGAAGGTACTCAAGTTTAAAATATTAACTTATAATTAACTGTCGAGCCAATAATTGGAACATATTATTATATTTACTAGTAAAATTATATGAATGATTAATAATTATTAATGTGTACGAACGTTTTAAGAATCAATAATCAATTATTTAACCAACACACGTACTAGATAAATGAACTAACAAATCGCTCACCGGGAGATCATTCGTCGCAGTGAATGGTTTCAACCGCGATTACCTATATTATTATAACATCGTAGAATCTGACATGCATCTTCACTCTTCGCCTTCGCCTTCTACCTAAGAATAATGTTTTTTGTATTCTCATATTATTTACTGTTTATAAAAACGCGGTTAACGTACAGCTAAAAACTCGATATAAATGTTAACAATTGACGATAAAAAATATTTTTAAGATTAGAGCTAGTTTAAAAAGAAGTTTACCGCAAACAAAAATACAGAAAAGTGTATAGTTTATTAAATACAATTGACACTTCAATAATTGTTAGATAATTCATATTAAGAAAAATAATGTAGGGTATTATTACAACAAATCACGAAGTAAATACGTATATAATATTGTAATGTTTTGTTTTTAATTTTTACAACGTATTAAACAACAATGATCTACTATAATGAACGATGTATAGGATCATATGATTTATATAAAAATTAGTGAGGCTTCAACCCTAGGAAAATATTCGAGCTAGTTTCACTCATCAATGTGCACACGACTTAGGTTATTTATTATAATACCTAATATTTTGTAATAAATGATATAATATGCACTCGTGACCTCTGACCCGCAGTTCATTTTGCGGTCGCGGCCAAAGTGTTATTATTTTTTTACTAACATGCAGTAACCTAACCTAAGTAAGGTGAACTTTGCAATATAGTAAACGATATTATAATATTTTATACCCAGTGGTGGTGTACTGGTGTCATACTGTCATATAAATATACAAATCGACATTATTATCGATAGGATATATACCTACCTATTGTGAGGCGTCGTATTCGCTTAGGTTTAATTAAGATTAATCACTTCGACCATATTTTGGCCGTGTGTCGACGATAATGAAATGACTAATGAGTAGGTAAAAGCTCGCTGCTAAGTACACCAACCAATATGGTGTACCTAATGTGATGTATAGTTTTCTGTATACATTTCAGTAACTATCATTTAATCGGTAAGTACCTATATCTGTTCTTGAAAACTTTTTTAGGTCCATTTTGACATTTTGTAGTACCTACTCATTCTTTAATTGTTCTAAAATATTACAACATAGATACAAAATGTTAATATCAAATTCTTAAGCACATAGATACATACAAATCAAATTTCGAATCAGGTATTATATTAGTTCAGTAAGTAGTTTATCAGTTATTATGCTTAGGGATGTGATTAAAAATGTATGTTGTCGTTTAAAGGAGAAAAAAAACTTAGAAATATAAAATTGTTTTCAAATATATTAATTTTTGTTGAAATTACTTTAAATTATGTAACACGATTACTTTCAAAAACATGTATACATTTATCGACAAAATTACTGCATTAGTTGTGAGATGCTAAAGAATCCTCTTTAACCGTTACTTATACTACATAATATCTACTAATTATTTCTAATTACTATCTCTTGGTGACCTCTAGTCGGATAACTCGGAAACCGCATATTGAACAGTAACCTAACCTAACCTACTTAAATTAAGTAAAAGTAGGTAGGTATTTCAAAAATAATTTTTGTGATGATTTTTTTTAAATGAAACATTACTTAGTTTTAAAATGATATACTATAGTTTATTTCCAATGTCAAATGCTTATTATTTATTATTATTATTATTTTTTTTTGCAAAGGTACGTTGACGTACAATTATTGAACCAGTTGTTATTATTGTGTACCAGATTTTCAAGTCTAATCGAGAGGACTAAATATATACTTACCTAACGTCAATGGGTACCGCTACATACCTTTTTATGTACCCATATGTACTTTCTATGCACTTCATACTTAAAGCGGTTCTATTGATTAACGTGCCTTCTCCAGACTGTAAAAGAACGTAGGTATATCTATAGTTATTTCGATATCGCAAAAACATGAAGATCTCAGTGTGACACACGTTAAATGGATCAAGGTTTAGGCACTGTCAAAATATTTATGGGTCACTCGAGTTGAGTCGAGTACCTACTAAACCGTGTGTTACCATAAAACATTACCGGCTGTGTATACTTAAGTGGCTAGACAAAGACAACAAATGCTTATATTGCTGCACAATGTAAACAATGTGTACATGTGCGTATTGTATCCAGTCTAAATTTTTTTATTTGTTTTTTAAAGGTATGAATTGTATTAATTGGACTAATATTGTGTAGCTGTTAAGTTTGTCTTGTTGTAAAACCAATTTGATTATATCTAAATATAGGTACAGGTATGATAACACGTGCGTTACGAGTTATTGAAGAAATCGTGATTTTGTTACCTATTGATCATAGGTTTATTCGCGCGTCAGTCTAGAATGTCGTAATCATTATAGCTATTAATTTTTACTTAATCGATTGTATTATATAAATTCAGTGATCTGATCCATATCGCATCAAGACTAAATGTATTAAAGTATTGTATTAAAAAACTACCAAATTCGTTCTAAATATGATTATTGTACACATGTCATTGAAAAATGATCAGAAAGTTCTATGATAGAACAGTTGCATGACCAACTGCAGTCCCCAAATATTTTTGTATGTATTGTACAATTTTAAAAGTCTGAAGTAAAATATAAGTATCTATATATAATCCACATTATAAGTGCGTAAATACTAAATAGCTAGGTACTTACATTTTAATTATTCGTTTTAAACATACCAACATACCACGATAACAATAATTGAAAAACCTATTATGGACAATATCATGGATTGAAACATTTATGATTAAATATTTGTTGTGAATGTTCAATTTCTTTAATAGTAAATTGTTAAAATATAATTGTGATAATTGGGGAATGACATCATTATTTTTAATATTTAAATTTATTTTAAATAGTAGTTTTGTGATAATATAATCTCCTATTTCAGACAATTTTATTGTTATATCATTAATACATTATAATTTATCATATTTTATTATACTTTGTAGACGGCGCAGTGTGATATGATATTATATACCTGCAGAGGTAAACTTAACTAAATGGATGAGTATTAAGACTATTTTAACAACAAGCTTTTATTATAAGCTAAGACTAAAAAAAAATAGGAAACTCTATGCACTGCTGTATATAGAATGCACTGTTGTTGAGTATACTATACCTATACTACCTATAACTTATAAGGTCACTGTAATAGTGTAATGGATGTATTAAATTTGAACTCAATGATAAATGATAGCATACAAAAAAAGTTTTTGAACGGAAACGGTGTGTCAGCAGCAGCTAGCTTTTTCTATAAGGATATTTTATAATTTATTTTTATTACTTTTAGTAATTTATTTTTCTATTGTAAGTACCTAAATACAGTAGGTATACTCAATACGTATATTTTGAACTATTTTTTCGGCACAAACATCGCATGTATACATGCTATACATACGTGTATACCTACTATAATATTATTATACCATACATTATTATTTTTTGTCATTATAACTTATAAAGCACATAATACCGACAAAAAGATTTAAACATTTTTATTGATTGGTGTAGTAATTATATACGGGATGTCAGTGAATATAAAAATATTACCTATACGCATCTCTAGGTACATATTATTACCTATATGAGCGAGCTGTCATCTCTTATTTGTTTAGAAAAATCCTCATAATGACCGTATGTTATAAACAAAATAAAAATAACTCGAAAAAAGTAAATAAAGAATGTATGTATCATTTTTGACTCGAAAGTCGAAACTAAATTTTTATTCACATACGCAATACAACTTCACTATTTTTAAATGGCAACCCCTATTTTGAATATCATTTTTGGATTAATGAATTTTTTCAAGTAATTTTGATCCAACAACTATACTACTGTCAATCCAATATTGAGTGAATGAGAGCTATTTAAAATAAAATAAAAAAAAATGTATGCTACGAAAAATTTATCGAGTAACTTATGTTTGCGATTTTTGTAAATTGAATTGTATATAAAAAATGTGTAGTTTAAAATAATAAAATAATAATTAAAAAATAAATGTCAACAAAATATTTTTTTTTTTTTAAATTTTAAATAGCTCTCATTCAGTCAATATTGGATTGAGAGTAGTAGTTGTTAAATCAAAATTACTTGAAAAAATCCATTAATCCGAAAATTATATTTAAAATATGGGTTGCCATTAAAAAAAGTGAAGTTGTGTTGCGCATGCGCAAAATACGTGAGTAAAAAAATTGTAAATCATCGAAATTAAAGATCCAATAATCTAATTTAATGTACCGAAAACAGAATCGAAAAATATATACAAGGTAATGAGTGGTAAAGTGTACCCTGTTTTCGCGGATATAGATGGTACATAAAATATTTAAGATTTTATCAAAATAAATTTTTTTACATTTTTTGAAACGTGCGTGTAAGTTAGATTTCCGTGATGAACATATATTATAACATATATATTGGTGCACTAAAATTATTATATTTTGTGTTAGTTTATGACATTGTACACAATATGTGGACATACTATATCAGCCATTTTATAAAAAAAAATCTTTCCTTATCGACAATATAAACTGTTTCGTTATCAATATTGTCTTTTGAAAAGCGTGTTATACAAGTCATAATAATACAGGGATTAAATATCAGTGGCGTAATAATTACGGTCTCTTCACGTGTATGCATAGATACCTATATAATATAATACAGCCACACACGAAAACGGTCACGGGCAGATAATAATTAGGTACTCCGCCTGCAAAATCTATTTTATAGGTACCTAATAATTAATATAATGGTATAATTGTCGAGACAAAATAATTTTAGAATCTCAATAAAAAAAAATTTTGAAAATCATATATCGTTGTTATTTTATATATTGATGTAAAATCGGAGCGATACGAGAAAGCAAAGTAAAAAAAATGAACTAAAACCCGTTGCTGGTTCTTTTCCCCGCCGCGAGTTTGCTTCATTATAGATTATATCACATATTGCACCTACCTAAACAATATTATGAAAACCGAAATCGTTTCGTTTTTCGGCCTGACCGATTTTCTGGCGGCGGTATACGTAAAATTATTTTCGTTGTTATTTATGTGCTACACAAAATCAGTTGCCCCACATGAAAACCACTCGTTCTCCAATGGTCGGCGCCCGCTGTTCCTGGAAAATGGCCGATTTCCCGCGCGCCGCCATTGGCCGGACGATTTTCCTTTCCGTTCCCCGCGCCGCCTCCGTCCCGTCCGTTTATCGCGATATAGTTCGTTCGCTCGTTCGGTTTTTACGTTTCGTTTCGTATTTTTTTTCCTACCTTTCGGTGTTGTAGATTTTACGACCACGCTCGCAAACGGCACATAAAATATGATATTATATTTTGTTTAAGTAAACCTACCTGCTGCTCGCCTACACTTACCCTACAGCCTGTCTATATGTATAGGACGGCGACGCATACCGTGCAACGACGACGAAGCTCCGCGGCGAGTTTAACGATAATTTACCGTCACGACGAGACACGCGTGAGTATTATTCATTATACGAATAGATTTTCCTTTTGCAAACATTAGTTTATTATATTTTGCAGTCGTACACTCTGTATAGTTGTACGTAGGTATAGAGGTACCCGTACACTATCATGATTATTGCGCGGGTGCAAAATATTACCCCGTACAATAAAATACCAATATATTATATACCTATATGTATGCAGACTTGATATAACAATTTTTAATATTAACTGACCCTGCGCTGAGTGTTGTGCACTAAATAGATACCTAGGTACTTATTGAATACCTATATATAAATATTTAGTGTCCAGAGGAAAAATATCTTTAAAATATAAACTCAAATTTATGATTAGGTACACTATTACAGATTATAATATATTTAGCCAACTTTTCCCATAAATTTGAACTCGTATTATGATTATACCTATAGTGTTATTTCAACATTATACCGAATTTCATGACAAGTTAACAATGTAACATAAATTTGGTAATCTTTAGGACTTTAAAAGTTAATTTCAATACAATATTATATATTTCAAAAATACCTGAACTATAGGTATAACATAATTTATTTTATATTTTTAAAAACTATCTCTGTGATTTAAAAAAAAACAAATTAAATCGCAACCAAAAATACAAACTAGGTATACTCCAGGTTCAGGTTTCTGCGAGTAAGATTGTAATATATTCGAAAAAAATTCCGTAGTTTAATTCGCAGAATTAAATTTAACATTATACTTAAGCCACAAGTTAATTTGTACGAACAAATAACACGAAAACTTTGAACGTTAATAGTTTCGACGCTTCGTACATATATAGCGCGGCTTACTGAAATTGTATTATAATTGCAGTTCCGTTAAAAATTTAATCGAAATTGAGGAGATATCAGATTACCCAATTCTGTACAAATTATCTTTTGGGGAATACAATTGAATACTAAATAAATTAAATATAATTAGGTTTACAATTTTCAAAATAAAGTCAACTCATAAGAAATTCAACAATGTTTAATATAAACATATTTGATGCAAATATAAATAATTTTGTGAATTTTATTAATAAGTACATAGGTAGGTACCTGGTAAACATATCAACTGAAATTCGATTACGTTATAAATCTGATAGAGCAGCCTTCTTTTTACGAATAACTCTTGAGATTAAACACATTTTAAAAATTGTTTTTAACTATAGGTTCTATAGAAAGACTATTTTAAGATTTACAAACCATTTAGGTACAGTTTTAAAATACTCATAAGTATCGTTTTAATATTAAAATATAATAAATAAACTATGACATTGCCTAGATAATAATCTTACCTTTAAATTTTATAAGAAGTCAATTCACTCTAGTTTTTAAACTATCATCGGAGCTAAACGTGATCTACTGATCGTAACATTTGGTATGTTACGCACTTATAAGACGAAGACAACAAATTTCAATGAAACATGCTATTAAATGCCCTTAATATTTCCTGAGTGGAACCTAACCTGCAGTTTTAAATCCAATAACTCCGTTACTTTTATTATACAGGTTAGGCTCTAACTTTTGGAGACGTTGAGTCTAACATATGGATACGACCTATTCTTATCTAACCAACTGAACGTCGAAAATAAGTACCTAAAATATGGTATAATACTACATATACCTACATTGAGTATTGATATAGTAAAGGTACCTAACCTACATCGTAACTCGTGTTAGTTACAATTTTCCTAATAGATTTTCTCCTGTTATCACTTTGGCTTGTACAATTTGTAGGTACGACTGGTTTATACTAAAACATATTTTATAATAGTTAAATGTTTAAATATTTTAACAATAATCATTAATCTTTATAATAATAATAAACTAAGAAGTAGGTACAATATATAGCTGATGTTTTAAGCATTCCTTATTTTGTGTGATTTCCTATACTTGTGTATGTGGTGTACCTATATATATATATGAGTACGATGCAGTGCCCAGTATGTAATTTAAATTTCAACTATTTTACTAATTATTCAAGTAAAACATTAATTCACATAGGTAGGTAGCTGACATATTGTGTACAGATTTGTAGATGTATATGGAATTAATTAAGTTAAAGTTACTTTTTTTTACAGTGAAACATTAGACTTGCATCTCTCAATATCGTTAGAAAAATGAAATTTAATTTTACCGTAGATATTAACGCTAGTACCTATTATACTATAGTGAAGTTTGAAATCTACCCGATAGGGAATCTAAATTCTTGATAAAAGATATCAAACTGGTCTCCAATGAACAAAAAAAAAAATTGTAAAAATGACATTAAATCCATGATCAGAACTAATATATTATTAATGCAAATAGTAATTAAATAATTACAATTATACGCTTTGTGAATTTCGTTTATGTCGTTACACAAAACACCTTGGAATTGTATATTATTATCTATATATCTAGGAAATGTTCAGGTATTCTATATATAGGTATAAGTATAACGATTCAAACCATTCTATATTGAACGACAGCATAACACACGTTACTGCTAACGTATGGGTACACGCTATAAGTAGATATTATGCATAGATAATGTTTTTAAATTCATTTTTATTACTCTTTTACGCTTTTACACTTAGGAAAATTGCATCTACCTACAAACATGCATATACGGTATAAATATTAGCATAATATATTATGCAAAAGCTAGAAAAAAGAATTACTTTAAATAGGAAGGTATGTGTCAGTCACTCAGTCAGTTGTCGAAAATAATTTTAAAAATGTAAGTACAACCTACAAACATATTAATATTCCGATCAAATAACATGCATGGGTTACATACTTACATCACATGCAAATTCTGGAACCTATCCCAAAATATCGTAGGTACCTATACCTATACTTTCAAACGTGAAAAAAAAATAATATTAAAAACGGCATTGTAAAACTGACGCAAATTAATGGCCCCCTAGCTCTCACAGAATAATAATAATAATAAAAAAACGAAACGCGAAAAATGACTTGTTTGGATAGGTTATAGGTACACATATATTCAAACATAACAAATCGTGTGTATACAATATATAAATATATACCTACTACCAATATTTATAATATATATATTAGCAGTATATAATATATATTATATTGCATAATAAAATATCCGGTTTTGCCATATTATTGTGTCTACTGTTTTATCATAATAATAAATTTATACTTTTAAACTGTAACATAATTAGTTTCCATTCACTTTTTAAAACCAGGATTTATGGTTACCATACGTGATTATTTAATGTGTCAATTATTATATTCTCTTGTATGTATGTATATATATATAATAGATGCGTGTTACATTTCTTAGAGATTTTTTTATACGCTATATAGTGATTTATTTATGATGAAAAAACAAAGATTTTTTTCATATCAATTTTAATTGCTGAAGTTCGTTGATTATAAAATATGCGTATTTACTCAACTTATTTGAACGATAGTTCTATTTTACAACAAAAAAGTTAATTATGATTGATATTTGGCTATTTATTAGTTTATAAAATTGTCAGTGCACCTAGATGTATATTAATTTAGCATTTTGGAAATGAGATGAGACATTATCAAGGAAGTCGTCTTTCGAAAATGTCGCAATTTATAAAAATCAAGTTCCAAGAATTGTTTTTTAGACTTGTCACCTAATTATATCATTAGAACAATCTTCAACTTTGTGTAGTATCATTTACTTTATTTTAACCTATCGTAATACCTACACAATTACTAATTTACAATACTTATGTACCTACACATTATTATTAAACGAATACACAGCTATTCTTAAAAATATATGGATTGAAAATAGCAGAATATATTTTCGTTATTTATTTAATTTTATTTACCAAATTAATTATTTTAATTTTAAAATAATTAATACACTATACGTGTCACCTATTTTATATAGGTATTATTATTATTTAATGGTAAATTATTATTAATGGTAATAATAATAATAATTAAAAAATACATTTAATTGTGCTTAAAATATTGGCCATATGCCCATATTTGTGATACAATTATACCGTGGATTGATCGTTTCATATGTTCTAAAACATTCGTAACACGAGCTATTCTAAAATTATACTTTCAACTTGTTGACTGCACTAACCCAAGTTTGATATAATCGCGCCCCAAACCTATACTTTTCGTGAGCTTGAAACTCGATATAGATGGCAGAATCACGTGGAATTCGGAAATGACAAACAATGTTAAAAGCAACTTAACTTTCTTGGAATTGTTTTCTATAGTAAGCATTACACATATTTATTTTTCTTGTCACAGTTTTAGATAAGTACTAACGTGGTACTAAAAAAACTGTCTGCATTCTGAGTGTCCGCCTTCCCTTATTAAAGTATGATCTCATACAAACAACAATTTAATGTTTTTGTGTGGTACAAACATGTAGATGAATAAAATAATAACTTTGGACGTTTTTAGCGAATACTGCGTACCACATGTGACATTAATTATACATTAATGTTACCTAATAATTGGCCAAATATCTTATTCATTTTCAACCATTCAACTAATCACCTACACATTTATTTCAATACCTATTAACAATAATTGAACAGGATATTATCATTTTCTATTACTTGCATACAAATTGAAAAATTGTAAAAAGCCATCGTACAAACAAGGATAATGTTCCTAACTCTACAATAATTTTAGGTCAAATTTTACTCTAATATTTAAGCTAATAATATAAGGTTGGTTCTGCTGAACGCACATTTTATATGTTGAAAAAGCAAAGAAATAGTGCATTGACATCCTGTTAAAAATAAATCATAGGATTTATTGTAATACATTTATATTATTACATATTATAAATATAATGTTTACGTGAAGTTAAATTTTGGTGGATTTCAATCAGAAAGATTAGTTATATAATTTATGTTATTATATGCAGTTTTAAATTTCATACATTTTTCTTAAGGGTATTGGTGCCGGTTTTTTTAATTTTCTGTCATTCTATACAATTTGAAAATTATATTTTAGTTGCTACCTTAATTATAAAACTTTTCCACTAATCTGCTGTCTAATACCTATTAAGGGGGTGATTGATACGGTGTATTAATATCAACAAAAATAATCTCACTGGAAAAACTATTACACCTCATTGATGTCGGATTTTGATATTTTTTTTTATTTTAAAAGATAACTTTTTTCAGGCTGGATCAAACCCAAATTTTAGTGCTGGAAAAATACGTTTGAAATATAACATAAATTATTCATTATTAAAATGTATATTTTTATAGAAGCTTTTATAATTATAATTTTGAAAATTGGGCATTGATCCGACTTGCATTATTTTCTCTGTTTTTTAAATAAAAAAAACTAACGAAATACGAAAATTCTTCAGTGCGTGAGAGTTTTTCCTGTAAGATTTGTTTTTGTACTAAATACGAACAGGCTCCGACTAGCAATGCCTTTAATATGAGTCAGTTAGGTTTTCGTGTACTGTATGGTTCTATAGTTTTGTATATAAATTGGTAACTCGTACCTATATGTAAACCAGTAACTTTAATAGTATAATAATTAAAATCATAATCAACAGGTATAAATGTATAATATCATTAACTGATTTTTTCGTATTTCACTAATTTTATTAATAAAAAAAGACGTTTGTTGGATACATTTTTCGTTTACCATGGTAAAAATGTAATAAAAGAATGTTTTTTCGTTATTTTACCTAAACATTACAGAAAATAAAAGCCTTCATCCTCGTCCTTGGTTTTCTAATATATATAAGTATCTATATATATCTATATCTATGTATATCCACTCCCCCTTCTGAATTTTCCCCGATTCACGTCCTTGAATATATTATAGTCAATTTATAGACCACAATCAATTGTAATACAATTAACCAACAATAATTGCAGTTCCGGATAAGTTAAAAAAAAAAATACTGACAACATAAAATATGACAAATTTCACTGTTTCTATTATACCACCGTAGGAAAAATGAATTAAGTACCTACCATTATAACTATACTTACGTGCGATTTCTGGACGAACAACACAGGTGTACCTATGCTCGGCGAATATTATGCGAATTATAAGGTTATTAGACTGTACTTAAATTGCCTACACAAACGCCTCTTATACATTAAGTAGTTGTGGGTGAACTGCTGTAGGACGCCGTCAAACGAGTAATAATACTGCATTTAAATAGAGCGAATATTAAATCTTAATCGATACGGGAACAGGATACTATTTAAATTTCATTAATATTCATTAAAAACAGTAATATATGTATAGGAGCTATAATATAATATAAATGTAGGTTTACATAACACTACCTATATAAGTTTTTTTTAGTTAAATGACTAATGCATTCTGCTCTTTGTAGTTTATACTAAACACAGCGTGAAATATAATTATATTTAGAGAAAATTAATAAATTGTATACGTTATTAAAATATGTAAGCACTTGTGTAGAACTAGGCGGCTATACTTAGCTTACGCTGTTTCGTGGTTATATATTTTAGTCCACCCAACCAAAGTAATTCCCTTGTCATATATCATAGACCAATATATATTATATACACGGTATATTTTAAATTAAAATATCTATTTTTATATTAGCAACTGTGTACTATATTTTATCGACATATTGTCAATAATTGTCGTCCAAATATCGATGAGAATTAATATTATTATTGCATTTATACACACCTGTATATTTTTTATTAATTTTACATTCAACAAAATGATCGGTTTTTCGTCTCGTGGTAGATATTAGGTGTACTTCGAAACGATCACCACCGCCAATCCACGAGGAATGTAGGTAGTACCTACACACATTACTAATATTGTCAACAACGGTTTTGTGTCGGAGTGTATACATAATACAATATATTATTATAGACGTGGGAGTGTGCTGTGTGTAAATTCACTATGATAAAACCTCTACAAACGTCAGTGCGGGTAAATTATTATCGTTTTAACAGTAACAATCGACGTCGCTTGTCTGCATACACCAGTACCTATAGGTGTATATGTATATAAGAGTCACGAGGGCAATTTTGATTTAGATCAAAAACGGGAGTTCGAATTTAAATTTCACAACGCTGTTTTACCGTACGACGCACGGCGAGCCGTTACATAGGTACACCATGCCTGCTATGCCTGGCACCCGTAATATTATGTATGTAGACTGTAAAGTCTGGTCTGCAGTCGGTCGGCCCGAGGCGGAATCCGATCGTATTCGGCGGTTTTGAATTTTAGAGAAAACGACACACGATACCTACCTATATCTAAACACAATGTTATAATGTACGAACCAAATGTGTCGTAATAATGGGATAGCGTTGCAAGCGTTCAACAAACAGGCAAATACATGATGGCGTATAGAAATTTGTACGATCTATTTTCCTCGCAGGTATGTACAAATAATGTATATTAAAGGTGTGCAAAAATACGGAGTAGTTGGCTAGTTCGTTATTACTTATTACGTTTATTTGAAAAAAATATGGAAATTCAAAAAACCATTAGGTGTACCTACTTGTATCTTATCTTTATTAAATAATTATATATATATCAAATATTACAGGAGCAATCTGTTTTACATATGGGTTGGTAACTTTTTTAGTGGATATTAAATAACGCGATGAAGTATAATATATATTTTACGCTGTAATAAAAATCAGTTTACCTATTCCAATAGAAATAATATAATTGATGATAAAAAAAAAACACAATCATATCTATCTTAATAGGTAAGAGGTTTTATTTACATAACATCGAGATCGCTTGAACAAATTATTAAAATATTGTACGCAGTCATAGTCAAATGAATAGTTAATCATACGATTGATATCAATAATATAAATTAAACAAATAAGTATATCTATACAGTCTAAACATTATATGCTAGTGTTTTTTTAGTTTCTATTTAGAAAATTGTCTCAATACTATAGTATTTCATACATAAGTATATAATTTGATTTTAAAATTATGAAACGACAAAAACCATTTATGAATTATAGGTGCCCAATAACCTATAGGTATATAATACTGCATCTATACAATATTAAAACAGGTGTTGTATTTAATTTTAGGTCAATATTTGATATTTAAATGTATTTCAATAATTAGGAATTCCGTAAAAATTATAATTATCAAAAACATTAATTAGGTGATTATGATTAGATAATGCTGGGTCTGCAAGAATTTATTTAATTAATTCTTAAATCCTAAATACTCGAGAGTTCCCCAAATATCAAATAATGTTTACATTTTTGAGAGATTCCATAGTAATTCAACATAAAATTAATAGTTAATTATTTTCAGTATTATTATTAGAAAACGTTCGGGACTTTGCTCCAAATTTAACATATTTAACGTGATTTAAATTACTTACCTACCGAACTGATATTTTTATAAATTAAAATACAACGGATAAATATGAATCTAAATGTAACATCTATAGCACACAATAATAACAATATGATTCGATTTATACAAATAAAATAACGTTAAAATATTAATAATAATAACGAATCAATGACGATACTCTGTTTATATTTAGTCAATAGTCGCCGACAGTATAATATGATTTATAACAATTATAATTTTAAAATTGTCGAATTTCAGCAAGTGTATGTAATGTAGGGAGACTTTAACGCTGCCCCATCATCTAAAGACAAGATAACACACATAAGGCGGACATGCCATAGCGAAGAGTTTGTTGGCGATGAATCAAAATAAAACCTAATAAGTCTAAGTATGTACCGATCGGAAAGCACACGACGTGACTCGTTTTGTCCCGACTCAAGGTGTATTCTTACAAAACAATGATACAAGACGTGTGTGCGGCGTGTTCCGGTCGGGTATTGGGTTAGTGGTTAGATAAAGCCGGAGCAAAAATATAATAATTAATAATAATGATAAAAGTCTTAGAACGCGACACGACAACTAGAACTTGTCGTCCGAATTCCGCAGACGGCAGCTACTGCTGGTACCTACTTAATACGTATTATAAAATGTCATGGTTGTTAAATATTATATAAGCTTTTTGGTAAAGTTTCGGCACTCACTTCTTGAAGAATTTCCAGTGCCCCGGCCATGTGGATACCTTGAACAATTTCTTCGCTCGGTCGCTTCACGCTCTTAAGACATCGTGCCCGGGTGCAGGTCTGGGTGCCACCCCGATTGGGATCACGCGGCGCGGCGAACGTTCCGAGCACGTTCGCTATGGCGAGCACTACAGAATCGTCGCAAGGACAGCGAAACGGAAAAATTTGTAGAAAAACCGAATTGGATGGCTCGCGACGGCTGCACAAGAAATGCTCTCAATAAAACAAAACTTTACGCGTACAATACAGGTAGACAGCGGTGAGATTACCTGCGAATGTACAAAATACGCGCAAACCACACGACCGTACGCCAGGCAGCGTGTGCGGGTACTGGACGCGTGAAAATAAAATGAAATGTGTCGCACTGTTGGCCGCAAACCGAGACTGTAACAATAATAATGTCGACGAAAAAGCGGTAAAAAGTTTAAATGAAATTTTTTTTCTGTTTATGCCAAAGTAGCAAAAAGCGACGAGGTGAAATGTCGAATTAAACAAATAATATCGCGATATTTTTCGCTCTCCCTCTGCCGCGGCGGTTCAATCCTGTCTGTCGGTGGTCGGCCAGTATCGGCTGCAAGCACGCGCGCCGTTGACACGCCGGGTGCGATTTACCTACTACTGCGCACCGACGGCGCCGCCGCCGCACCTGAACGTGCGCGTGCGTGCACCACGCGCGTTCGCTCGCTCGCGTCCGCCCACCCTCGTGCTCGCGCGCGCGTGTCGGCGAGGCTCGCGCACGCGCTCCGTTTACGCGACGTTTATCAGCCGTCGTCGGTTTTCCGCCGCCCGAGTGCCTGACGCATGCCACGGACGATGCATGCCGATTACGGCGCTCCGTGACACGGCCCTTGCCCGTGTGTTTTCCGAAAAAATATCCTACTACCGATAGGTTTGTTAATTTTTTGATTACCTGGTGTATTTTGTTTAGAGCGGGTGAGCACATTAAATATGATAATATGCTACCGTTCAAAACTCACGCAACATTTGAATCTTAAATGATTCCAATTGTATTTATTTGTAGTTGAATTTAATAATAGATACGTATTCAATAAACGAAAAAGGCGGTCAAGTGGGCACAACCGCTCTCGCTCTGCTGTACATTAAACATCGTGTGAGTAACTGTAATGGATGTGTAAAATTACTACCATTCGAATTTAATGATAAATCATTGTTTACAAAAATAAGGTTCTGGCCGAAGACGGTCGACAAATATTACTAAGTATATTTTATGATATCATTGATATTAAAGTAATTTATTTTACTTATAGACATTAGTTTCAATTAATTTTTGCAGAAAATATTTAATTTGAAAATGTAATTATGTATTTATGTGTATAAAACATAACTATAGGTATCCGTTAAATGTTTCAAGTACTACGAATAATATTAGAACAAAATAAGTAAAATAGTTATTCATCGTTTAATATAGGTACCTATCCAGTTTCGTCAAAATTTCAACTTAAAATATCTATAAAAAAAGTTGTTTTTATATTATTTGTTTGCCGCCCTATGTGAACTATTATTTATACATTTCAACTATTAAATAATTTGCAAATGTTCGAGATTTTGTCCAAATTAGACCTTAAATGATTGTTTTTCAATTTCCATTAAATAAAATAATCTTCGGATGAGAAATCATGGATGAATTGGATGAGTCAATTTAAGGGTGCATATCTAACCTGAATTTTAAATGCTCCTACAAAATGAATATAACTTTCCGGTAAACTTTTTTTTTTATTAGAAGTAGAAAAACTTATGAGGAATTTTGTAATTTAATTTTCAAATATTGGATAGAAATTTCTAACTACAAAATAATAGGCAAATTTTAGCGATTTTAATGAAGATTCTAAATTTATACGAAAAATTATTGTGGATCTACGCTAAACTTTTTTTTACACTAATAAAAACTTATAAGGAACCTTGTATAATATTTTCAAGGGTTTTTGACCTTATTTTTTCACAACAATAAAAAAAAAACTAAAAATGGATCATGCCTATTAGTAGCTTAGAAAGAGGCAAAATATTTTGAGTTGCACACCAAAAAACAAAATCGACAGTCAAAAACTTGTTTTGAGTAAAAATTCTTGTTTTTCCTTAATTTTAATTTTAGATTCTGAGTGGAGTGATAAATGTATTAGTTTTACAATGATAACAATATGTTTTTTTTAAATTATTTTTTTTTTTGTACCTTTGGGGCAGTAAAACTGTTTCTATATTCTTCAACAGCGAATGTATTGTTCGATGGGAAAGTGAATATATTGTCGAGCTTTTTGACCTAGCATAACATTTTTATCAACATTTACAGAAAAAAAACTAAACCATTTGCACATTTTAAATGGCTATAAATATCATAAACTTCGTCTAACATTTTATTTTTTAACACCCATAAAACTATAATGTGGGCTAAACTTTCTTTTTAAATTATTCTTAGTAAAAATATATTACATTTTTGAACCTTGGGTATTAAGATTAAAATGTTTTCAGCTGAAAAATAATTATTATAAAAAATTGTGACTGTGTACCTATTATTGATAATTTGTAATTTTGCATTTTGGTAAATGAATACAAATAGTAACGTTGGGGAATTTTTCATATTTAGTACTAATATAGGGTAATAATTAACAAATTTTGAAAACGTTATATAAATTTAAATGTATTTGTTTTAAATGCAATGTTTACTGTACTGCTGTAAAGTAGAAATCCGTTTATCCGGATGATTGGCATATGACATTAAAAGTTATATTATAATATTGTATGAATATATTGTATGTATTTATTATTTATATGTGTGAAATCAAATTTGAAATTTTTAATAATTAACAAATAATTTAACTAGATTATTTAACGAAAAACTAAAGGACAAAATACGATTACGGTTAATTAAGAGTTATTAAAAGACCAATCTTTTTTTTTCGTTCGGTTAAATGGCGTTCAGATGATTGGAGTTCTACTGTATGTAATTTCGTCCAAATTTGATCATAAAATAACTATAAAAAAAAACTGTGTGTATATATTTGAGTTTTTTGGTTAGAGAATAAACTTTTTAAGTGGAACTTTTTTTTAAATTTTCAATACTTACCTAAAATGTTGAACATTCTATCAATTTTTAATGATAGTCATTTTAAATTTGATAAATGTTGTCAAAAGTTGAACTTTAATAGCTTATAAAAAAAAATTATGAAGATGTATTTTTAATGTTTTTCAACTACTATTGTAACAATATATCAGGAATCTTATATTAACTTTTCAAGCTTTTTGCCGTAACAAATACAATTATTTTATTGACATTTAGAGAAAAAAAACTAAAAAATTGTAAACAGAATATGTCCGTAAATAGCTCAAAACGGGTTAACATTTTTTGAAACTGTTATCAAGTATAGGGATTGATAAAATAAACATATGATATACATTTCAAGTATTTAAAATTGTTCGTTTTTGAATTACAGCAAAATAAAAATATTGCTACATGAGAAATCTAGTGAATATCCAATATTGTAAAAATGTCAACTACAAACATTCAATAATTTCAGGTAGACATTTTTTTTTGAAAAAGGTAGGTAAATTTTTGAGGAACCTTGAATTAAATTTATAATACTTAGATTTAAAAAAAATTTTTAAGAATTTCTATTTTAAAATAATTTGTACATTTTACGTATTTTGTCAAAATTTGAACTTTAAATGCTAATGAAAAAAAAAACAATTTATTTTTGATATTTTTCAATCATTCTGACAGTATATTAACACCTTGTATTAAATTTTTAAGCTTTTTTATCCAAAAAATAAAATTTTATTGACATTCATAGGAAAAAAAAACTAAAAAAATTGGAAACTGAAAATGTCCGTTAATAGTCCAAAACAAATCAATGTATTTTGAAAATTTTATCATGTATAGAAAATTCTTATATGAATAACCAGTGAAAATATCATGAATATATGGTAATTTGTTTTTAAGTTACACCGAAAACTGATTTTGCGTAAAAATTCCCGTTTTTATTTAACTTTTCTTTTGTTTTTTTCCTACGATTTTGAAAAATATTGGTAATTTTAAATTTCGATCTCCCGAATGCTGCAACTAGATTTCTTTTCCGGTCGAACAAGATACTGTTGAAGAAAATAGAAGCAGTTTTACTGCCCTAAACGGTGATGATAGATACAATAATGAAAAAACAAAAGTAAAAACACACATCATTGTAAAATCAAATCGCTCCGCTCAGAATCTAAAATATGAAGAACGAATATTACGGTTTATTATAATAAAATGTAGAATAAAAATTTAATTATTTATTTATTTCCCCCCCGAGACCAAAATATGTTGAGTACAATACAACGCCATGTTATGAATAATATGAATATTTGTGTATACTGGATATGTCTATTAAAATCTTTATATCCCTCCTCGTGTGAAAATGTTTGATGAGCTACAGTTAATAAATTAGTTTGTATTAAAATATAAAAGTATTAAGTTATTTATATTGTACACGGGGGTGTTGCACCAGAATATCGCACCCGTGAAGTAGTTCAGAATTCATTGTTCATACCTTCACTTCTTCTCCTCTTCATCGCTGTCACTTTGCAAAATTATTTGAAATTCACTTTCCCATACGGAATAGGTAAATTAGGTTGCCTATTTATCAAAAGTATGGCGTATTTTTTATTATCTACCAAATTTGGCTTTTTTTTATAATTTTATCATACAGGTTAACTGAGTATATGTAAACATGTTATCATATATCGTAGGATTTAGGACAAATTAAGATGGTATAAAAGTTTAACAAGCTATGATAATTCTGTCAGTGCGGGGAGTTTTTATTACTACGCACAGAGAACTAAGAAATATCTCTGTTCGTCTTCATAAATTAAATGCCAGTTAAAGTTTGAAAATTTTCTTTTACAACCAAATATTTAAAATATTGTTGTTAATTTTAATTACAGTATTTGTACTCTCCATTTTGAAGATATTTCTAAAATTATTCATCAGCCATTAACAACTTACATGTGCTATAGCCAAGTTGACTATCTATGAACATTATATAAAATACGATACTACTTAACTAAGTTAATTATGAAATGTGTTTGTTTGAGAAATAATTGTTGTGAATAATTCTATGGATAAATACTATAGTTAATAATTGTACTATTCTTGGAATAGATGAGTTTAGTGGTCCACTAATTAATATTACAAAAACATCTTGGAAATATACGATACATATAAAGAATCTTTTTAAGATCATAATAATTTTTAGTATAATAAATTCTTAGTTTATTTTAATATATTAAATATTCAAAGAAATAATAAAATTGTAAATATGTATATTATTTTAATTTAGTACAATATTCTGTTCTTCAGAAAGCACCAAAGTACATTAAATAATATGGTGTCAATGAATATTCAAGAATTATCAACATCTGAGCTGATTAATTCTACAAATCACTTGGCAACAGTGTCGTATCCAGGGGGGGGGGATTAGCGGGATCGTTTCAAAAAACTAATAATATGTAATACGCCCTCAAATCATAGTCAGTCTTGTTTATGTTATAATTGTAAATTAAATAATAATCAGAAAAATATTAGAGTTGAATGTACCTAACTATTGTAATATAATATTAATTTATAAGAGTAAAAGGGTATTACCATAATGTAAGGGGTTCACTTACTAAGTTAAATGTTTTAATATGTAATGTCCCATTATTTAATTATGAATATTTTGTGTTTATTGAAACCTGCTTAAATTTTGATATCTTAGATGCCAAACTCGGGTTTAATTGTTTAGAACAATGTGTTCCGTCTAGATCGGAGCGATAAGGCAAGTAATTTTATTAGTGGTGGTCACGATTAAAGATAGTATAGTTGCCCAACGAATCTAGAAAAGTGTCGATCTATATGAATCTCTACTTATCAGTATTAAACAGCTGGCAACTTAAATAAATGCAGTTACCATTCAAAGATAATTAGATAGATATTTAATTTTTTCCCGCGCTTTCATTATTTAACTCACATTAAGTCATAATAATAATAATTATTTAATATCTATGAATACAGAAAGCATAGTATTCAAAATACTATTATTGACTTTGTAACGACTATCGTCTAACAGATATATTATTAACAGCCATAGATAATAATTAATTATAAACAATTAATAAGCTCGTCTTAAGTAATAGTAATTATTATTAATACGTAATAACTAATAATAAATGTATTCATTTGTACGTACTGAGTAATTAAATTAAAAATGTCTTGTTGTGTACCAAATTGTATTTTTCGAGACAAATGTTTAAAATAAAGTCGTTTTCACTTTCCAAAAGACCTTGCGTTACGATCTGAATGGGATAAAGCTTTAGGACTTAATTTCCACCCTAATTCTAGAGTTTGTCGCCAACACTTTAGAGCCAGTGATATAAATGATTCATGGGTTACTGGAAATGGGAATAACAAATATACTGTATATATTTAATTATTTCTTTTAAAATCATTATTGTAGTTAAAGTCAAAAAATTACCTACCTGTATATGTCTAGGTATGTTTAAAAAGAGCTAAGCTGCGTATTGGTGCCATTCCTACACCAGTTACAAATGGAGCAATAAGTGTAGTAAATATAGCCAATACCTACCATATGAATACAATGTAATTTAAATAATACATGTTAGTCATTGACTTAATATATATATTTTTTTTTAAGAATGACAAGACTAATAACGATTGTGGTACTAGCTGTGGAAATGTACATGATGATTTACTATCTTCGATAAACAATGATCACTTTTATACAACAATAACACCACAGGAAAATAAAATAGTTCATGATACTGGTACAATAAACTACCTAAAAATAGATGCATCTTTATTTAATACAGAATTAACGCCCCCAATACCTAAAAGATTAAAGGTACTGTACCTATTATAAAATTAAATAATGATTTAATTTTGTATTATTAATATCATTATTGTGTTTTTATTTCTGTTTAAAAAGTAGAACAAAAAATGACATTATTCAAATCGGTTTTAAATTATATTAAAATTAAATATACCAACAAAATGGTTTTGTAATATCGATGATACTCTTCTAAAAAACAATTATAAGCAGACTATAATTTCATTTTATAAGTAGGGATCTTTAGGTTATGTAAGGGTGCAGTACCATCAAATGAATTTGGATACGTAAAATTATCCACAAGTCCAGTTGAAAAATGTGGTATGTGGTGGCATTCAAAATGTAGGTACTACAATACTTCCTAAAGACAACAGCAGTAATAGGTCAATATAAAAATTATATTGCATTAAGTATGAAATAAATTTGTAGTCGGTCATTCAACTTGGGTTAAAAATTAAAATATATACAAGTACATCACAATTTATGTATTGTATATCTCAACAATAAATTATTTTCAGTGATACTTGCATCTGGTGTAAACGCCTATGGTATATTATAAATAACATAAAGTTACGTCAAAAGAATAACCAATCTACCAGGACATTATTTTCTCCAACTAAAAAAAACCACGAGTAGAATAAGGAAGGTAAAAATACAATAACAAAAAAATTTTTCAGAGCTAGTTTAAAATTGCCCGTTTATAAAACCATTTAAACGATATAAAAGATAAAATGAAGAAAATAACTCACTATAATCTTGAGAAAATATTACAAACTTCTTACATTCCCAACAGTCAATCTGAGTCAATACATGAAATATTTGAAGCTGCTAAACTGAAAAACCCTAAAAACAGGAAATATAGTGAAAATTGGCCATTATACTTTGTATGCTATTCCAAATAAGTTATAAATTAACAAATTCAATTTATATAATAATGCTTAAATAATTACAATTTTTATTTCAGATCCCCAAGTGGTTATAAACTTTTAAAAGACCAGAATATACTGCCACTACCCTGTGTATATACAATAAGGAAACATTTACTTGCCGTAGAAATTGGGTGTGGGTTTGACAATAATTTTTTTAAACTTCTGAAAAAGAAATTTAATTAAGGCTAATCTTGCTTTCAGTGGCGTAACGATAGGGTGGCATGACGGGCAATGGGCCACGGGCCCACGACTCTAGCTAGAGGTTAGGTTCAAGAAAAAAATAGTACATTAGTCCATTAGTGAAATTTATAAATACGATTCTGTTTAAAAATATATGACGTATATTCTTGTAAAATAAAATAAATTTAATAACTGATCACGATTATATTTAAAGATATTTTATTTACCAGTCCGTCGACATTGTCGATATTAATATTATTATATTGTTATTTGTAGAATGGAAATAACAATGAAGCGTATCGCAATCGCTTGTCTTTGAAACCGAACGTAACATTTATATTTTATATTTAGATACTAGATTAGATTAGAACTATTCTAAGAAAAAGTGACCGTCGTTTAGTCGTTGTTACTCGATGTTCTTTTAATTTATATTTTATTTTGTTATTACTGTTATTAGTCAATGATGTGTCGTTAATCGTAGAGTGTAGACCGATTTTGTTTTCGCCTTCTGCTGTGAATCAGTGATTCGTATTCGTATAGGTATTGTGATCAATCATGTCGAAAAAAATACCTAGTGGGTATGAAAAGCGTAAAAAAAAACGGAAGAACAAGAAAAATTATTAAAATTGCCTAAAATTAGTAGTTTTTTTTCTAGTACCACTCCTTGTGAAAATAAAAGTGAAATAATAATTAAAAGTGTTAATACCGAGGTTAATAGTGAACAAAGTGTTGAACTTAGTTCTGTAGATAGTGAAAAAAGTGAAGTAACCGCCCCAGAAATGTTGTCATGCTGTTCATATAAAGGTACGAATCCAAATAAATCTTTTGATATTGTTTTTAAAAATATTATTGAAACTTCTTCTGACCCGACGGATATTGGACATTTTAAAGAAATCGTTTTAGATGCTCAAACTAAACGGTTCATAATTGAAAATGGGCATAGTAGACCTAAAGCTAAAGGGCCTTTCGCTAAAAATTCAGACGGTAGATCTTTTTCTGAAAACTATTATTTGACAGTGTCCAAATCTGGTTTAAAAATCGAACGTTCGTGGCTATGTTATTCGACTATACTTCAAAAAGCGTATTGTAGGTCATGCTGGCTATTTGGAGATCGCACATCCACTGGCTTTCAAAAAATTTGGACTACAGGTTATTGTGATTGGAAACATATAGTAGATGGCATTAAAAGACACGAGCAATCACACGTTCACTACATTTCCTGTTTAGTATATGAAAAATGGTTTTTAAATAAAACATTAAACGAAGAACTAGAACAGAGTATAAAAAAAGAAAAATTATTTTGGCGTCAGGTTTTAGAGAGAATTTTAAATATTACTCTTACATTAGCTATGCGAAGTTTACCTTTTCGCGGCCACAGAGAAAAGCTCGGTAGTGGAAAAGGAGAAAACGGCAATTTTATTTGTTTTATTGAGTTACTTGCAAAATATGACCCAGTACTAGAAAAAGTTATTAATCAGGGTAATAATAAAGTAAACTACTGTTGCCTTAAAATTCAAAATGAACTAATACAGTTAATTTCAAATAAAGTCGAAAACGAGTTTATACTTAATATTAAAGAAGCTCCTTTTTTTTCCATTATAATTGATACAACGCAAGATATTTCAAAAGTTGATCAGTTAAGTGAAATTTATCGTTATTGTGTTATAGAAAAAGATGAATACGGAAACCCAAAAATATCTCTTTCTTCCAAATTTATAAAACTAAGGGCCCGATTGGATTATTTTGCCACGGGCATTAAAAGTTCTGGTTACGCCACTGCTTGCTTTAGTTTTCATGTGGCAAAGCTTAGCTGATAATTTCGTTCAGCTAATTTTCTGTTTTTGCATCGCATGGAACTGTTAAAGGTCAATACTATAAAATATCTAAAATTAAAAAAAAATTTATAAATAAAAAAAAATAGAAAATATAATATTTTGATTTGACATACTAAAATTAACAACTTTTCAAAAAACAATATATACTTTTAGGAGTTGATTTAGCAAAACTCGTAATAAGAGCTATTTTTGCTTATAGGAAATGCTGGTGGTCAAGTAGTTGGTCTGACATCGGACGGTGTAACAACTAACAGGACAATGTGGAATTTACTTGGGGTAAATAATATATATTCTATAAATGGTTTAATGACTATTTACCAAAATTACCTATGTATTTTTAATATTTTTATAATTTTAATTTATTAAATTAGATAAGTGCAAAATTAGAAAATGTTTAAACCACTTAAAATCCTTACGACAGCAGTAGAAGATGTTTGTATTTTCAGATACACCTCACCTTTTAATTACAGTACAAAACCGTTTGTATGAAAAGAACCAATTATTAGTAAGTCTTAACTTCCTAAGTAGTAAATTGAATTTAGTACAACTTTTGATTTTTAATTCTACTTTAACTATAGGTGCATCCTTCAAAAAGTCCAATAAAATGGGGGGAACACTACCAGAACATTTTAAAAATAGAAGCTAATTTCCTGACTAAAGCATGCCCAAAAATCAATAAAAATCACTTCAAGCTAAATAACTTATCAAAGATGAAGGTAAAGTATGCAGCACAGGTGAATTAAATTTTTTTTTAGTAAAACATTATTTAAAATTTTTCTAGTTACAAATCTATAAAATGTGTTAATTACAAATTGTTTTTGTTGTTTAGTATGTCAATGGCCTTTGCTATTGAATTTTGTAAAAAAAAGAATATTGGTAATTGTATTGATGCTGATGAAACAGTCAAATTTACTGTTTTCATGAACAATATGTTTGATTCCCTAAACAGGAAATATCCAGGAGAAGGAATCATGAAAAATAGCCATGATATAGAGTTTTTTATGTTGAATGTTTGTGACTTGTGGTCTTTACTAAAATATGTTTCTAAATTTGCTTTTACATGTTATAATTTAAGCGTTTGTAATTTATCTTATATGTGATGCATGGTATGTAAATTGTGTATGATTTTAAAAATTATAAATTTAATAAGGCAACTTAAAAGAAAGTATGCCTATTGCAAAATTAATTAAGAAAAATCTCTATCCTATAGTAATTTTATTGTTTATAGTTAATTTAATTAACTATTGTTCGTTGTAACGCTGGGATAGCGTTGGGGAAGAACTGCCACCGTGTGACCAGATGACGGGGAAACAACTGGCGCAACGTGAACAAGAGTCGGCGTAAACCATCCCCCGGCGGGAATTTCAAATTCACCTCCACCACGGAGGCTACTTAAGTAAGCCGTAGCGCAGGCGCAAAGCATTACTGAGTGACGGGGTAAATGGCTAAGCCGTTTTTGAAGGGCACCGCTTATTTTCACCCCACCAGGAATATAAGCTCCCACCACTCCCATCATTTGAGTTCAGCATAACTCCACGAGTTCTACTTGCAGGGACCCCGGACCAACAGGAAACCACTTTGCCCGCTCAGGAGAAAAGTCTCCCACATTAGAGAACAGGGGCACCCCTCCCCCCTTTGGGGTTTTGAGTTTTCCTAGCGGACTGCACCCAGGAGGTCACTAGGACCCTACCCCCGTGGGTAAACGCGAGGTTTCAACTTCAGGACCCACATTTAGAGCGCATTTCACAGGGTTCTACCTTAGGATAGGGACAATGTGGATCAACACTGAAGCGACCCGTGTTGTCCGTGAGACACTGAACGTTATGTACCTGTGGAGTGTGCAGTTTACTGGTCTAATACTTGCCAGTCACGCACTATATTACTTCCCCTCCCGGATACAAAAGTTATGTCGATGCGTGACTTTGAAATACCCCCGTAAGGATAGGGACAATGTGGATCAACGCTGAAGGGACCCGCTGATGCCTTCAATTCGGTGGATTTTGGAGGTAATTGTTAGGTTGGAGCTCTGAAACAGTCTGGAGCAGATTGGTCGAGCGGTGACCAACCGACGGATTCCAGTAACTTCAGAGCAGAGGACTCATACTTCCGGATTCGATACTCCTGCTTCTGTTCTACATTGGTGAACGCGAGGAAGTGGTAGCAGATAAGTGGAGGGTTACCGGACCTCCCCCTTGCTATGGACTTTTGATTGGCCCAGTCATAGGGTCCGATGCGCCGATGCAGGAATCCACCTATTCGGCTCTAAAACATTTAGGAAAAACTCTAGGAATCCAGGACGGTGGCTTCAATTTGTTGTATGTTAAATCGGCAGCTCTGGAGTCGATGCTCGATAAACTCCTCTGGAAGCAGGCGAAAACGATCGTACAGGAATTGCTCACAGACATCCAGGCGCTGAGGGAGAGCCGTGAATTGGTGATCAAGGCATTTAACACGTCTGTGGATTGTTTGAGGAAGGAGGAGGTACAAAGAAGAAGTGCCGACAAAAAACAGATATCGAAGGTCACCACAGCTAATGTGGAGACTCAGTCCCCCCCCCATGCTAGTGAGACTTGGGTTATCCACTCGCACCTAGGTGTGAAATAGAATTTGAACAATTGGCCGAGCAACCTAGGTCGTCAGAAAACTGGTTGGAAGTGGTTAAAAGGAAAGCCAAGGTCAAGCGTTCCGGAAAAGCCGCGCCCCAACAAATATGGCATTAGGATCATGTTCAAGCAAATAGTTCATCAAAATCAACCTCCATGAGAAGGCAATCCCCGGGGATATTGGTGTGGGTTAAAGAAGGAGGCTACACGGAGGCACTCAAGAAAGTCAGGTATAGTGAGTCGGTTAAAAATGTTTCTGATAGAATAATAGCGCTAACTAAAACAAAAGACGGCGACCTCTTAGTGTGAGTCAAACCTGGAAATGAAAGCATAATATCCCTGGCAAAGGTACTCGGCGATGCAATAGGTGATAGGAACTAGGTCAAGGAATTGGTGCCATACCAAAAAGTGGTAGTTTAAGACCTTGAAAAGTTGGCAATTGCCACATGTAACCGGAGGAAAAGCAGTGGAGGCAAGAGTGGTGTCTACAATGGCGCTAGCAGAGGACAAAAGTGGACGTTTGTGTCGCTACCAGCTACGAAAGTAACTCATGTCCATGGGATTGGAAAACTCAGAGTTGGGTATGTCAGCTGCCGGATAAGATATTAGGAAGAACGCGGGAATAGCAGGTCTGGCAAAAGGACATGGTCGAGCTGAATTCCTCGGACCCGACAGAGAGAACTACTGCCGTGCATGTGGCAAGACTAGCCACTTCGTAGCAAGCTGTAAGGCGAGCGAGAACGAAAAAGCTAGTTTCCAATCAGAATTAGCCCGGCAACATAGCAAGGACAAAGACAAGGGCAACATTGCTACGGTAGACGGTGATACAGTACAACAACGGCTGCATTGATCGACTTTTTGCAGATCACCGTCGATGGAAAAAATAACGCTCAAGACCTAATGATGGCATCAGCAAGTGAACAAGGAGCTGTTTATAATCAGTGAACCACACCACTGTGACCAGGAAAATGAAGGATGGTTCAGCGACATAGGTAGCAAGGCGGCCATTGCGGTCGTTAATTCTAGAATACAAGTCCAAGAAGTCGGGAATAAAATAACACAAGATTCCGCTGTGCTAGACTTGAAGACATCACCGTCTACGCCTGTTACTGGTCTCCGAATAAAGAGTACACGATTTTTGTCGACTTCCTAGACATGCTCGAGGGCAGCGTAAGAAGGAGAAGCGGCATTATCATATTCACCGGAGATATCAACGCCAAATCCCCGGCCTGGGGGGAACATAGAGAGAACGCAAAGGCAAGGCTTTAATGGATATGATGGCCAGCCTAGGCATGGTGGTGTGTAATTCGGGCGACAAAAAACTTTTTCAAGAGTTACGGGGGAATTTCAAAGTCACGCATCGACATAACTTTTGTATCCGGGAGGGGAAGTAATATAGTGCGTGACTGGCAAGTATTAGACCAGTAGACTGCACACTCCACAGATACATAACGTTCAGTGTCTCACGGACAACACGGGTCGCTTCAGCGTTGATCCACATTGTCCCTATCCTAAGGTAGAACCCTGTGAAATGCGCTCTAAATGTGGGTCCTGAAGTTGAAACCTCGCGTTTACCCACGGGGGTAGGGTCCTAGTGACCTCCTGGGTGCAGTCCGCTAGGAAAACTCAAAACCCCAATGGGGGGAGGGGTGCCCCTGTTCTCTAATGTGGGAGACTTTTCTCCTGAGCGGGCAAAGTGGTTTCCCGGTGGTCCGGAGTCCCTGCAAGTGGAACTCGTGGGGTTATGCTCAACTCAAAAAATGGGAGTGGTGGGGGGAAATAAGCAGTGCCCTTCAAAAACGGCTTAGCCGTTCACCCCGTCACTCACCGATGCTTTGCGCCTGCGCTACAGCCTACTTAAGTAGTCTCCGTGGTGTAGGTGAATTTGAAATTCCCACTGGGGGATGGTTATTATAGTACATAGTATTTGTTAGGTCATAAGATTGTTTTATATCTTTGATAAATTTCCAAAAGTTAGGGTTCTGACTTAGAGATGTTTTTGATAGTAATTTACATTTACTTCTTAAATTAGAAAATTCTGCATACGTGTTACGATCACCCAATATTTTAAAGGCTTTTTGGACTTTTTTATCATATGTACTATGTATTTATGTAATATATATCATGTAATAAAAAAAAATGAATTTAACGTTGTGAAGCTATGACATACACATTTTGTAATTAATGCTTTACCATGACAAAATAAATCATATTTATGTGACTATTAATATCTAGTCAATGCGTTTTACTACTTGAAGTTTAACTTAAAGATTTTTAATTATCATTATACAATATTTATTGTATCAATAAGTTGTAATAAGATACCACAGAATATTCTGTGGTTGTACAATTCGTTATTACCTCTATACAGGCTACATTGATATCCCCAGAGGGGTAGCAAATTTATCCACTATAAGAACCCAAGTAATTATAGAAAAGTGAGCTTTTTGGTTATTCTGAGATAAAAACCTCATATTACTTTTTGATAATACTGCAGATTTATATGCATCTAATAAGGTCACATTTATTTGATAAGTTTCAAATATTTCAATTCAGTTCTGGTATATTCTATTATATTATGTCTATGGAGCCAATACACAGGTATTTTTAAAATAATAAATATATGTTAGTATATTACTGCTATAAACAGTACAAATACACATGTATTGATGCATAGGAGTTGAGCCTAAAAGGTTTCAAGAACGAAAAGAGTGAAGGAGATAATTTTCCACCCACTACATACACACAATTTATATATGATAGGATTCAAAATAATCCAAAATCAAATGTAAACGAATGTATTGTATTATTGTATACATTTAGTATGTTTTATTAAAGGTTTATACAATTATAAAATACATATCTTCTTCTTTATTTATAATATAAGGTCTTGAGTGTATTATATTATTAATCCTGTAACTTTTGAAGGACTTTAATATAACCCTATATTAAAGAATTGGAGAATACCAAGTTAGATTTATGAAAGGAAAATCAACAATAGATCAAATACACATAGTAAAACAGTTTGTTGAGAAGATTCACGAATTCAATAAAGATATACATCTACTGTTTGTTTACTTCAAAGCAACATATGACTCAATTAACAAAAAAAAACTATGGGAAGTCATGAGCCAGTTAGGAATACCAGCCAAGTTAACTAGTCTAATAAAATCGTGTTCTTACAATTCAAAAAGTAAAATCAGTTTTGGAGGAGATTTATCTGCAGAGTTTCCGGTAAAGTCTGGTCTCAGACAAGGGGATGTTTTATCACCTGCGCTGTTCAACGTCGCCCTAGAATCAGTTATGAGGATAGTTATGTCTCAAGCCAAAGGCATAGAAATAAAAGACAATCAACATCTTACAGCAGTTGCTTATGCGGATGACATGATCTTATTAGCCGAAACAGATAACTACCTGAAAATCACAGCAGATATTCTGATTAAGGAGGGAAAACTGATGAGCTTAAAATTAATGAGACAAAGACAAAATCACAGAACAGACTCCTTAAAGGTAAATGATCTCACTATTGAAAGTGTAAGAAATTTTAAATACTTAGATGCAGATATTAATGAAGAACTAAATAGTCGCGAGGTAGTTAAAAGACGACATATCGGTACTAACAGGTGTTACTATGGACTGCTACTATTGTTGAAATCAAGACTATTATCAAGGAAATCCAAAATAACCTTATATAAAGTTTTAGTTAAACCAGTAGCTCTATATGCAAGCAGTACTTGGGCGACAACAAAAGCTGGTTGATGAAAAAGAGTTAGAAGTATTTGAGAAAAAGATATTGAGGAAGATATTTGGCCCACAGACAAATGAAGGTGTTTTCGCTGCGACAGAGCTTACGATAGAATGTGCAGTTTTCTGCCGCAACTTGCGCAGATGATAGACAGAAGGACCGGGTGACCAACTTATAAATATATACAAAGTGTTCAAGCCTCAAATTCAATTATAAAAATATCACTGAGACGCCTAGCGTACAGTATATATATATATATCCCTGTGAGAAAATGCAGGATTTTAACTACTATGTGAATATCATTTTATGGTCTCAAGCGTAACTTCTCAAATCGACTTCCTTGATACATCTCATAGACTATATATAATTAATTAATTTCAAAATTATGCTCATGCGATATAACAATGTAGAAGTGTATACGAGATATGTGTGTGATGTAACATAGGCATTCGTATTGTGATAATCACATTTAAGTACTCGCATAGATGCACAATTGATGTTTTACTTTAATGCCCGTTTTACATTAGCGCATAGTGATCGCATAGTGATCGCAAATTCGCAATATTCATTTTTAAAAGTTTATATTACTATTTTTAGACGTTATCTCTGTAAAATCCCACAATACACATAACTCGCGTGCGATAACACACCGCCACCTCACGTCCTCTGCACCACACTCAACAACAACAAAATAAAAATATTTTACTTAAATTTGAAATTTCCCAAATTGTGTGTGATGCTCCTGCAAAAAGTTTTGTGTAAAATGTAAAAAATTTTAATGCCTATCATGGATGTAACTCGTGTACAGTAGAAGGTACTTTCATAAAAAATTGAATGGCTTTTTTAGAATCAAATGCTCCTTTAAGGTCTAATGAAACATTTAGAAATAAACTTGATGAATATTACCATAAAGATGTAAGTCGATTGGAAGAATTACCAATAAATATAACATCAATAGTAGTACTTGAATACATGCATAACATATGTCTCGGTGTTGTTAAAAAGTTGATTGTTTTTTGGACCAAAGGTAAAAAGCCTGTTCGACTAATAAATCCTGATGAAGTATCACAAGAATTAGTTAATATCAAATCTTTTTTACCATCAGTTTAATCGTTTACCTAGAACATTAGAAGAAGTAGAATATTGGAAGGCCACAGAATTTAGAACTTTTTTGCTGTACACTGGCCCAATATAGTATTAAATTGCCGATTAAAAACATCACTATATAAACATTTTATACTTTTAAGTTCTGCTGTTCGCATCCTCATTTCCCCCGAAACTTGTTTCACTCATAATTACTTAGCTAGAGATTTGTTGAAAAGATTTGTAAGTGAATATTCATCTAATTATGCCTTATGGTGAAGAATATGTTGGTTATAATGTGCATAGGTTAATTCATGTCAGTGATTTTGTTTTGACACATGATGCTTTAGATTTATTTAGTGCTTTTAAATTTGAAAATTATTTACAATTTATTAGAAAAAGTTCTAAAAATTCTAAAAATCCACTTGAAGATATTTATAGTCGCATAATTGAACACGTAAATGCTCAAACTAATATTATTCCACAGAATTTCCCTATCCTTGAAAATGAATTGCCCTATGATGATATGGAAAATAAATCAATAACTGAAACATTATATGAGAGAATTATTTTAAAACAATTTATTGTGAGCTCTAAAAAAGTTAAAGATTCATACTTTATACTTGAAAATGATGATTTAGTCAAAGTCAATAAAATAATTCATTTTTTGAGTGGTAAAATTAAACTAGAGGTAACTAAATTTAAATATTCCCCTTTTTTTGTTATTCCTGTATCTTCAGATATACTTAAAATATTTTCTGTTAATGGAATTATACCTGAAGCTCGCCTTTAATTAATTTAAATGTATTAAAATATACATGTTTTACGGTGCCAATTGATGAAAATAAATATATATCAATTGCATTGCTGCATACTGATTGATTTTAAACTTGTATTTTTTAAATGATTAATTATTAAAATAAATATTATGCTTTTATACTTGTATTTTATTTATGGATGTATCTACCAAGGTATCTAACTATATATATTTTTAATACCTTGGAGGAATCCATTTGTTTTATTTTATTTATGTTTAATACTACATAATTTTAGTTTGATAACCAAATAAAGTATAAATTTATAAAAGTATATAACTACATAACAAACTTACCAACAGTTTGTAAGTTATATCGGTTTACACCTACTATTGAATTTTTATAAATAAATAAATAAATAAATAAAATTAAATATTGTAAGTCCTATACAAAAGTAAGAATTGTGATTATTGCAATGCATTCAATATACTAGGTATACCAATTATAATTAAAATGGTATCTCGTTAGTTTGTCCCAGTAGGTTAGGCGTAGGGTTAGTAAGCTAGGGGTGTAGGTTTCGAATCCGTCTGGGTATACTTTGAAATTTAGTGGACGTATAATATTTTTTTTCATTTTATTCCGGACGGCGGACACTTTGTGTAATCTATGCGAAGTCATTGTGCAGGAATTGCCCCCCAATCCCTGCACAATCTCCGGAACATCTCCACGATAACCACAGGTACTAATATTAAACGTCACATGCTATCTATGCTATATTTAGTATTTTACTATGTGATACCTATGAGTAAATAATGAGAAGTTATATGGATATCACATATTAGTGTTAATAAGGTTATCGCATATGATGACTTCCTGTTTCTGGACATTAAGCGTCGCATACTAATCTCGGAGATGTACACGGGCAAAAATTTAAACAGTCTCACTTCTCAATGTAATAATTATGTTACATCGCGGAGATTAAATTTTGACCATAGGGATATATTACAAATAAATGATATATATGAACAAATTTGTAATTAATAATCATATACGGGCGCCCAAAACATTAAAATATAGAATAATATAATAATAATAATAATTGGGCATTCAGGTCGTAGTATACAAATAATAATTTTGACACTGGGCCACTGACCACGAGTGGACAAATTATGAATATGTAGGTTATATGACCTGACGGCGACAGCGATTGACGAATTGATCCCACGATGCGGAACGACAACTGCGGATGATGGGGAATCTCTTCGTCAATGAATCCACAGAAAACTTCCATGGGCACACCGGATCACAGGTGGCATAAATCACACCTCGTGTTCACACGAGGTTTTTGCTACACGCAAAAAACGGAGCACGACGTTGTGCTCAGTTTGACCGTTGGGAAAAGACAAAAAAACGCAGACGCCAGGCTGGCTAACGGCTCGGCCATCGGCTGATCAACTGTCACCAGACAGTGGAGGGGGAGCTTGACTGACAGCTTTATCTTATAGCCGGACACATTATCTTTTGCCACACTTGTGGTGTCCCGAGAATATAAATAATTTGGCCAAAAGAAAAACCCGTTCCGCGATCGAACATCCTCCCCGCCGTGAGAGTCATCTCACACAAGAACTGACTTGAGAACTGGAACGGATGTCCTTGATGAAGTTTGAATTGAGCCGCTCATAACAGGACTCACAATTTGACCCAGGTCGTGTCAGTGACTTACATTATTTTTTTTTCTCTTAAGTAAGACCTCAATACCCAACATAATAATGACATTATACATAATATACATAAATAAATAACATAATACATGTTAAAAGTAAATAAATATACTGCAAGCAATAAATCAATAAACAAATTTGAACAATAGAATAAATATAATAATAAAATAGTCCCCAAGTAGTATGGTTTCTCCAGGTGATTCAGTGAGCACAATAGGAAAAGACAAACAATTTTAAAAACAATAAATAATGACAAGTGCGGCGACCACCATCAACTCGCGATTACCCGGTCACGGGTAGAGGGACTAGTTTGACCACCGGTCGCGTAATTAACCCAGTACTGGTCAACACCTTGGCGACGCGTACTGTACCGTCATCTCCCGGTGACACCTCCATCACACGACCAAGCCGCCACATTAATGGAGTACTGTTATTGTCTATTATTACCACCATATCGTTGACCTTTAAGTTGGGCACGTTGTGAGTCCACTTAGGTCGCTCCTGAAGCGTGGTCAAGTACTCGGCTGACCAACGCTGCCAAAAAGCCTGGTGACATTGGTCGAGCAGTTTCCACCTATCTCGGAGGTTACGTTTTTCATCAGGACTCGACCGAGGCGGTACAGCTAACAATGGTTGGCCGATCAAAAAGTGCCCCGGCGTCAAACATTCAAGGTCGTGGGGGTCGGTAGACGCGGGAGTTAATGGCCGAGAGTTCAGCACGGCCTCTATACGTGTTAATACGGTTGTGAACTCCTCGTATGTAAACAAGTGGACGCGGATCACACGAGTCAACAACCTTTTTGTTGAACGAACCGCTGCCTCCCACAAGCCTCCGAAGTGCGGGGCGCTTGGCGGATTAAAATGCCACTCACAGGCGGTGCGCGCGTTAGCTAAGGCTACTTTACCATCCGCACTGTTGATCAACGCGTGTAATCTTTTATTGGCCCCGATAAAATTCGTGCCACAATCGGTGTACACGTCGGTGGGTAACAAAACGGTCGAACGCGGCCAGGAACGCGCTCGTCAACAAGTCGGACACCCCCTCTAGATGCACGGCCTTAACAGTGAAACAAACAAATACAGATATGTATATTTTGACAATGCGGGACTTTCGGAGTCCAAGTTCGCGCATTTGTAACGGTCCGGCGAAATCAATGCCTACACGGGCAAAAGGCCTACATTGTTGAACGCGCGAGGCGGGCAAATCTGCCATAAAGGGGTGAACTGATTTTGCGTTTAATCGCACACACACGGTACAACGTGATACTACTTTATACAACACCGACCTGATCGAAACGATCCATTACTGTCGTAGTATGAGCGCCGCCATTACCCGGGGCCCCGAATGACACGTTAATCGATGCCATCTTTCACCTATCAATCTAGCTAAGTGCGACTCTTTTGCCAGTAGTATAGGGTGCTTACACTCGTAGGTTAACGTGGAATGTTTCAAGCGACCGCCTACACGTATCACCGAATCGCTATCATCAATTAAAGGTGACAGTTTGGCCAATGACCGTGACGACACGCGCGCGGTATGTGACAGTTCACGGCGCAGTACGGCAAAATGAACGCGTTGTGATTCTAATATGATAATACGAGTCGCGTAGTCAAGCTCAAACTTAGATAGATACACGGATAAATTCGGAACACGACCGTCGTCCGAATTGGATAGATTATCGGGTGGAAGCAGACATGAATTACGTTTACGAAATACGCGAAAGTGACTAATAAAACGGAGAACGCGCGCTGTCACTCGGATCAATCGATCAAATGACGAAAAAGATGCGAACCACTCGACGGGCACATCATAGGCACGGCCGGCGCAAACAACTGGTCGAGCTTCGGGTAACTCACATATATTTGTCGGTGGAGGACTGGGTTCCCAAAGTGACGCATCAGAATAGATTACGGGTGGTCCCTGCCAGTAAAGCGACAAATGCGCGAGTTCCGACGGCATGACGCCCCGCGACGCGCAATCGGCTGGGTTGTTGGAGGACTCTATGTGATGCCACTGACAATTGGGTAGTAAGTTGTGGACTTGATACACGCGGTTGGACACATAGGTTTTGAATGAATTGTGTGGAACCGTCAACCACGACAAGGCTATGGTCGAGTCGGACCACGCGTGAGTATCGATTATATTTAATTGCGGCGCTAAACTATGACGCAAACGTCCTAACCACCGGGCCAGCAATACCGCCGCATTCAGTTCTAAGCGCGGCACAGTTAACGTCTTTACTGGCGCTAATTTGGTCTTCGCTCCAAGTAAAAATATACATTTATCCGGCGGAGCATCAATGATACGCACGTACGCTACGGCCGCGTACCCCAGCTGCGACGCGTCGCAGAACCCTAATAATAAGCATGGTGATCCTTGTCGCGTATTTACGTACCGCGGTACTCGGATAGTAAGTAACGATGCTAAGTCAGCGACGAAAGCGGCCCAGTCCGCGTGTATATCATCAGGTAGGGGCGCATCCCACGTTAACCCACTACACCATGTTCGTTGCATTATGGACTTCACAAGAAAAATTGAGGGCGCGAAAAAACCTAAAGGGTCATATATACGCGTGACTAGTGACAACAGGCCTCTTTTTGTGAACACCGGCGTATGATCAAGACGGAGAGCACAACAAAATTCATCGCGATCCGGATGCCACTCGATCCCTAACATCTTCGTGCTATACCTATCGCCTGTATCGAACGGAAGCGGTCCCGACGCGCGACTATCGGTCGGAATTAAATTTAGAACAGATGACGTATTAGACGACCACTTTTTTAATTCCATACCGGACATTTTCAAACCCATAATTAAGTTTGATTGGAATTCAAGAGTCTCCTGCTCTGTGTCCGCCCCGACACAAATATCATCGACGTACGTTTGGCGCTCTAATGCCGCTCGCACCGATACAAATTTATCGCAATCTTCGGCCGCTATTGCTTTTAACACGCGCAACGCGAGAAATGGCGCGCGATTTACGCCGTAGGTTACGGTATACAGTTCGTAATCACGCAGTTTATCATAGGGTGACTCTCGCCATACTATGTATTGATATTTGCGGTAAGTTGGTAACACCGAAATTTGTCGATACATTTTTTCAATGTCAGCCGTGAAAGCGGTATTATTCGGACGGTATAATCGGAAACGGGTGATAATGTCGACAATATCTTGTTGCAATTTTGGACCAGGTGATAAGCAACTATTTAACGATGGCCCGCGGGGATTACCCGCTGATGCATCGAACACGACACGTAATTTATTATTATCAATTTCAGGCCGATACACGGCGTGGTGGGGAATATAATACGTGCCCGGCGACGTGGCGATCGACATATGACCTAATGATATGTAGTCGCGCATAAAATTAACATACAGTTCTCGGAGTTTGCGGTCCCCCGACAACTTACGTTCTAAAGACTCGAAACGTCTTACGGCGTTATCCCGCGACCCGGCGAAAGTGCTGTCGGATACGGATACACGAAACGGTAGCGGTACTGAAAAACGACCTGATGGTAGACGTATGAATTGTTAGCGAAAAATAGATTCGCATCTCCCCTCATCAGTAAAATTGTCAGGCGCCGCGACCGGCTCTTCCACGTGCCAGAATTTTTCCATCAACCCTTCGATGGACGTGGTAAGAGAAACGGGCGATATTATTGAATAATATTTTATATTATTTGCAGACAAGAAAAAAGCAAGATCTCTTTTGATACCTGGTGCCACTAAGCAAATTAAGTTATGTTCCCAAGCTAGATAAATGTATAATGAAGCCAAAATATTACAAAAAAAAGTTAAAAGAATAAAAAAACAAAATGTCATATTCAAAAACCGTCTGAAATTAGCTGAAACTTATTCAAAAAGAAAAGATTTTCAATATTTGTCTACTAAATTAAATGCCACAACAATTCATTTTTTTGAATCCCAATTAAAATGTCAAAAAAAGGAACCTAAAGGTAGAAGATTTGATATTAATGACAAAGTGTTAGCTTTGTCTTTATACAAAACTTTACCAAAAGGGTATAGATTTTTATCCACATTATTTGCACTACCATCACGCAAGACCCTGTCAAAATTGTTGAACAAAGTACCTTTCCAACCTGGAATTAACCAACATATCTTTGAAAACTTAAAATGTCAAGTAAGAAACATGAAAGAAGTGGACAAAACATGTGTTCTTCTTTTCGATGAAATGGATTTGGAACCTGGGTTAACCTATGATAAAAAAAATGACATTATATTTGGATTCGAGATCAATAATGAACATACAACCACGGCACAATTTTCAGATCATGTTCTAGTTTTCATGGTAAGGGAATAAAAAAAAAGTGGAAGCAACCAATTGCTTACTACTTTTGTAATGGAACCACAAAAACTAATTGTTTAGTCTTGTACATTAAACAAGTAATTTCCAATATTTTAACAACTGGATTGAAAATAGTTGCTACTGTTGCTGGTCAGGGTGCGACCAATGTAGCTGCAATAAATTTGTTAAAAGAAGAAACCAATAGATACTGCATGCATCAACATATTGAAAATAAGTACTTTGGTTTTCTTATAGAAGATGTGGAAATACTCCCAGTATTTGATCCACCACACTTATTGAAGTGTGTAAGAAATAATCTGTTGACTAAAGATATTAGTTTTACATATCGCGGTGAAAATCATACTGCATCATGGAGTCACATTAGAATTCTATTTGAATTTGATAAAAAAAATGAAGTAAATGGCTAAAGATCCTTGCCATCATTAAGAGACGAACACATTTATCCTGAAAAAATACAAAAAATGAAGGTGAAATTGGCAGCTCAGGTATTTAGCCAGCGAGTTGCAACAATACTAAGACTTTTAGTAAATTATAGTTAAGAAAACAGTGCATTATAAAACTTTTACATTAACTTTTTTTGAAAACAAAATAACATTTTTACTTACTTTTTAGCACCAGATAATTGTTTAAGTGATGCTAAAGGAACATCTGAGTTTTTACACTTCATGGACCAGGTATTTGACTCAGTGAATGGATCAAGTGTCAAACCTGAAAAAGGAAAAACTCTGAGGTGTGCAATCACTAACTCCTCAGCTCATGTTGAGTTCTGGAATGAAGCAATAGGTGTCTTCAATTCAATGAGATTTGTAACTAAGGATGGAAAATTAATTACTCCTCCTTGTATAAAGAATTGGGTTATTACTTTACGTTCATTAATTTATATTTGGGGTAAGTTAAATAAAAGTTTTAAATTTCTTTCACTTCGGAATATCAACCAAGACCCACTTGAATGTACCTTTGGTGCAATCAGAAGCCACGGAGTACGAAATATAAATCCAACAACCATACAATTTGTTAGTTCCTTTAAGACATTGTTGATTAATAATTTTTCCTCTGTCAAATCAATAGGTAATTGTGAAATAACTGATACTGGCGATATCTTAGATAATCTGAAACAATTTCTTATGGTTAATGAAAATACCAATCCTAATACATATTTTAATGACCCAAATGAATTCAAATTACCATTATTTCAGAATATTTCGAAATCAAATTACTCAGGTTGGTGATATGACTATAGGATATGTAACTGGATATTTGGCTCGTTCAGGAATTGAAATATGAAGTTTTTTTTTTCATCATATAACTCATTAATGTTCATATTGATTGAGCCATTTTCTATACAACTTTGCAAAAAAAGATAGAACCATTGGTAAACTATTACTAGGCCCTAAAATCATATTTACATAATACATTTTTAAAGACATGTGTAATTTTTATTTATTTAATAATAAAACGGACAGCGGCCCAATATACGGTACCTACCTACATACAATTTTATCTTTTATTATTTTTTTTATTGCTGCTCGGATATGCAATCTACATAATATAATAATATGATTGCAGACCGCATATCCGAGCAGCACCAAATTTAAATGTTAATGACTTTAAAACAATTTCATATACTTACCAGCTTGAATAATGAAATCAATGGCTGATTGCTCTAACATGAAACAGTATGAGTCACCTTTAACCACTTTTAAATTAAAGTGACTGTCAGTTTGGGCCATGATAATGTCTTCACACTTCTACGCGTTGTATGTATTACCTTTATACTACAAAGTAGTTAGTATCTATATTATAACTTTTTCGTGACTGCAAGAATTAATTTTAATTTTCAATTAATTAAGTTCAACAGACTCACGAGATGAAATAGCAAAACAATCACTCAATCTGGCAATAAAAAATAAAAAATAGATTGTTAGTTATCAAAAATGAAATATCATCATAATCATTTGCTGAATTATGTTTCAGATGCTCCTTAAATTGATTGCACTGAGCAAGATTATGTGTGTTATCATTTGCACGCTGTACGTGCAACTAACCGCACTGGTGCAGTCATATGGAAAACACTATTAGTTATCTATTCCTAACACAGCTGGGAGGTGACATAGGAGATTGTTGCGTCCCAACTCGTGTCGATATATATATCAACTCAGGAAATGAAGACGTGATGTATATAGATATAATGTGTGTTTATTAACATATATTTAATACAAAAATACAATATTAAAGCGTGAGAGAGTGGTGAGTGGTGTTACGACCTGCCTCTGAAACTTGATAGACTAAGACTGTGAGTGGTGTTACGACCGGCCTCCAAATGTCTTGTCTATCCCTAGCCGTCTCTAGCTCTCTATAACCGTCTATAACCGTCTATAACCGTCTATAACCGTCTATAACCGTCTGATGAGCTCTTGTCATGGGCTCCCTTATATATGCTCGTATACTTTAAGAGTGGGTGGTCGTAGTGGTAGCGAATGTTCGCACAAGGATAGAATTTGGGTCTCGTAGCATAATTTGTTATTCTGGTCGATCCGTATCCTGTCCCAATAGTATAGAGACTTTTCTAAGAAGAGACGTGTGACAACACTTTTATAGCTTAATTGTTCACTACGCTCTATGCAATGACCTTGGCATGATGTCTTATAGTAATTGCCTACTTAATTACTTAGCCACACCACTGAATACGTGCACTATATATTGATATATTTATAGGGTACGTAACAAGATTTTATGTTTTCAAATTTTTGTAAAATGTTACATACGATATTTTACGAAAAATATTAATTACAAAAAAACTTTTTATTAAAAACAGTTTATTTAAATTTCAAATGAAAAATAAACAATATAATAATAATTATTATAACAATTTACAATGCATATTACATTATAGAGTATATAATATAAATTGTATTTTTATAAAACATAATATTAAATAAAATATAGTAATAATACTACAATCAACTTTTGAATTATTAGACAATAACAACTTCAGTCGATTTAAATTTTAAAATTAATACAGTGGCGGTTTTGGGGGTGAGGCAAGTTAGGCGCCGCCTAACCTACAATATTAAGTAAAAATAATACTCAAAAAGTATAATTTTTGGCATATATTTCGATATTAATTTTTAACGTTTTTATGATTTTATTTGAGAAAAAATTCTTCTTTGCCATGTTTAATAATATGAATTATCATATTTTATTATATCGTAAATGGTAAATCATATTATCATTTAGTGTTTATTACCAAAAAATAGTGATAAACCGATAAGAAATGAATGAAATAATTATTACGTAAACAAACGCTGGTGTTTCGTCCGGCGGCAATGTTCCGATGACGTCAGCTGAGGCTCCGTTCATTCCGCCTCGGAGTATGGTACTATTGTGTACATGAATTGAAGGGGTCAATGGATAAAGGTGTTAACTGACATTTTTTCAAAATGCATTTTATTGCATGAATAAAGGTGTTATAATGCTATAAACATTATATCAAAATTTGATAAGGTTTTATTTAGTGGTTACCACGAACTAAGATATACAGGACTGGAAACGAATGTTGATACGAGTACACATTAATATTATGAATGTGCGGGGAACGGGGGAATTTCGGTTCTAATCAACACTAGCGCTCAACTCTTGGCCGGCGGCGGGCGGCCGCTGCCCGCTATCCGAGTTTATAGTTATTATTTATTAATTATTATTGATTTTGATATTTCTCAGTTATGCATTTAAACCAAAAAGTTTTGAAAGATATATTCATTAAGGTCAAAAAATGAATGTAGGACGTAGGTAACACGAATATTATACTTCAAATATTGATGGAATTGCATTAGGGTTTAGTTTTGGTTTTATAGTTCTCTGTAAAAAATCCTGAAAATTATAAATATTTTTAAGTACACAACTAATAACTATATAAGTATTTAATTAATACTTCCTTGGTTTCTGCTGTTTCAGTTGACTCTACAGTGGTTTTAGAACTGGTACTGCTCCAACACGAATATGTCCGAGATATATCCCATGGATTGAAATGTAACTCGCACACTCGTGACGTTGATAATATATCTTAACCATTAACTTCAGATAGAATGTTGATCCATTCTTTACGAATATTTGGATTTTTTGGTATAGTAAATAATGAAATTGTTTTCTTTTTTTCATTATGTGAAACACAATCTAATACACAACACCTCACTATAATTGTGTGGATTTTAAGATAAACCAATTAAATTTAAATTATAACAAATATTCAGCATGAATCTTTCTTAAAAAAAGTTGAACATCAGGTCACCAAGGTCAACATCAAACAGACACAAATAATATGAATTATAATTATACTATGTTTAGTATAATATATCTTAGTTCGTGATATTTAGATATTTTACAAAACATGAAAAAGGCGGGAAATTAAGCAATGATTTGCATACCGATTTATTAATTTCTTGTTTTAGATACCTAGATAGCGCAAGTGTTGACAAGAACTCGAAGCCCCCGTACCCCGCTCCTTGTATATATTAAGGAGGATTTACCTCTCACACCCTCCAACCATATTGTTTCCAGTCCTGTATATCTTAGTTCGTGGTGGTTACCGAAATAAAAAATTGATAAGGGTGTTATAAGAAGAATTTATCATTAGTTGTAGTGGATAAAAGTGATAATGTATGTTAACGCCTTAGAACAAAGTGTTATTGGATATTATCACCTTCATCCATGCTGCTATTATAATAAACGTTGGTGTTATGTGACGTTATTTTTAGACGGTATCTGGGAATATTATACCAACATTTCCTAGAGGATTGTTTTTACTTTAATTTATTATTGGTTAATTTTGTTATTATCAAATAATAATGTAATTAACAAATTTTGTTTGTTTGATATTGACTATCACGATCGGTTCGTATGTCGTTTTGATTTTTTTTTAATTGTCTCATTAAGACTGTGGTTTTTTGTGTTTGATTTTGTTTGGATTAATTGATCCAACAAAATAATTAACTGTGTTATATTTTATTTACTCTACACATTATGAGTTCTCGAGCTAAATTTCTAGTGGATAAAGCACGTGAAAACCAAAATAAAACCACGTTAAGCCGAACCAGACCTAAGAACCAAATTAAAAAAAATTTGGAAGAAAACCATTTCAGTGACTCGGGTAAAACACATTTTGCTGTTATAATATCATTTATTGATTAATTTACACATATTAACACTATTGATAAAACTAATTTAATGTTACAAAGAAAATGTTTAATAACATTAAAAATTGTATATTAAAGATTCTTTTCAAGAATATTCGAGTGATGATTATTACAACCCAAGTTCTGTACAAGCAATATCAGAAACTTCTCCGGGTACAATATATTTTATATTACATTTATTTTTTTGTTAATGTGTTCTTACTACTACTTATTTTATCATATTTCATGCATTTTTAAATCTTATCATAGGGCAATGGGTATATTGAAAGTGCCAATATTATATTAGAAAGTCCAAAACAGAATGCAAATGTTAATAATTGTTTATCTACTTATGAGTCTCTAGCCTCATCAAGGAAATTGATATTTAATGGATCAAATTTGAATACATTTAGTGAGTATAAAAAATTAAAAAATAAACACTACTGTGTTTATACTCCTGTCTTTTTTTCACAATGTTTTGTTTTAGATACAGATAATATACTTGAAACAAATGATATAGTGAATACAGATGAATCTATCTTACAACGACCATATGTTGTAAGGCAGTTGGTTTTTGATTTAAATAGTTCAGGTAAATTTTAAAAGATTAATTTTGTATGTTCAAGCAACTAAATAGTTTCTGTTCTATATAACCCAATGTTACTTTTATTTTTAGATCTATTAAATAATGATGTATTAGAAAGTTCACAAACAAACGATGATACCACAAACCAGATTCATTTACTAGGTATAGACATAGAGCAGGGATTAATTTATGCAAATACAAATTCGAATATTGAAGGTAAAAATTATAATGCATGCCTATTGTGTACTAATATGACTAATATTTTATTTTGATTATGAATATATGTTTGCACCTACTAATATCTATTGTATGTATGTTTCTTATTACATATAATAATACTTAATATTCTATAATTTATTATTATTATTGTGGTTTTTATCATTAAGATGTAAATATCATCCCTGAGACTCCACAAGCAAACAGAGACATCGGCCAATGTATTTATGAACTAAGACCAACTGCTACTGGTATGTATATTGTATATATATTAAACACATAGTATATTATAATAAATTATTAATATATTTTATTGTTTAGATAATATTCAGCCCGAAGCTTTCATTAATGTTATTAATGAACCTGTTAATAATGTATTACCAGTAAAAAAAAGGCAAGTAGAAAGAGAACACTTAATCAGAACACTTGGAAAAGGAAAAAAGCAACTATTGAAAGGAAAACAGGCAAACAGTATACAACACAAAAAGGAGTGATTGTTCCAGCAAAGTGTGTTAATGAAGGTCAGCTGTGTAAGTCAAAATGCCGTTTGAAGTGTACCACTACACTAAATTTAGAAACAAGAAAGCTTCTACTTGAATCTTACTATAAGATGGAAATAAATGTAAAAAATACATATTTGTTTAAATGTTTGAAACAATTTGAGACAACCCGTGTATCAAAAAACGCAACAAGAGTAAGATCATGAAGTTTCAAATATTTTGTTAAAAATGGAATAACAGAAATACAAGTTTGAAAATCAGCTTTCTGTGAGTTTTTCCAAATTGGCCGTAAGAAAGTTGATATCATTCAATAGCGATATACAGAAGGTGAATCTCCACGTGAAGATCTTTAAGGTAAACATACTAATCGTCACCATAAGATACAAGATCATGTCATAACATTTATTGTGGAACATATTAATTCATTTCCTGCTGACTCTTCCCATTATTCTAGAAATAATAACCCAAATAGAAAGTATTTATCTCCTACATTAAATATACATCAATTATTTTTACTATACATTTAAAAATGTGATGAAAAAAATAAACCTCAGTGTTACAAGGTAAAAGAAGGAACATTTAGAAATATATTTTGCACAAAATTTAATCTTGGTTTTGGAAGTCCACAAAGTGATACTTGTAGCAAATGTGACTCTGGTGAAAGCGAAAATGCAGAACATATTAATTTATATAAAACTGCATTTGAAGTACAAAAAAAAGATCGAGCATATGCTTTAGAAAATCCACATGTTGCACATGTTTCATGACAATGGACTTACAGCAAACAATGCCATTGCCTAAACTGTCAACTTCAAAAGCATTTTATCTTCGGCAGATTTGGTTTTACAATTTTGGAATACATACAATAACATCAGAGAATGGATACAAACCTTTTATGTTTAGTTGGACTGAAGAAGTAGCAGGTAAAGGTAGCAATGAAGTTGGAAGCTGCTTAATGTATTTTACTCAACTCTCTCAGTTAACATTTCAACAGAATATTAAACATATCATCATATCGTCTGATTCGTGTTCTGGACAAAACAAAAACTTTAATATAATATGTTTATATCAATATATGGTTCTGAAAGGTTTATATGAAATAATAGACCATAAATTTCCAGAAGTAGGACATTCGTATCTTGACTCAGACCGAGATTTCGGCAGAGTCGAAAAAAGACTCAGAAAGCACCAAAATATATATACACCAGAGCAATATCGACAAATAATAAAAGAAGCTAGCAAAAATAAATGCTGTCATTTTAGACATGAAACACCATTTCCAAAACATTGAGATACTTCCATCTAAATTACGCTTGGTAAATAAAAAAAAAAATATTGATGGTGAAAAAGTATATTTTTGTGACAATATTAAATGGATACGAACAAGTAAATTTGGTAGCTACCAATATAAATTCACATGATGAAACTGCTCCATTTAAAACAGTGCATATCCTTAAGGATAAAACAAACAATGCCAACAACTATACTTTAGAAAGACTGACAGAAAATACTGGGAATATATCTAAAGAAAAAATAGACAATATAAGAACACAAGTACAATTTGTTCATGATGAGTACAAGTGGTTTTATGAACAATATTTTCTATTGTAAAGTTTATTTTATTATATTCTTTTTTTTTAAGTACAAGTACTAGCAATACTAGTAATATTAAAAATATTGATTTGGTTAATATTTTATAAAAGTAAATTCATTTTTTTTTTCATTGGATGTTAAGTCTTAAGTTCTTAATAAAAAAGTTATATTACATATATTTTTTTTTTTTACTGATAATTTATTTTATTAAAAATAAATCATTACAATAAGAACATTCTTTCTTTATAACTCATTTATTCACAGAACCTATTACATGTTTATAGCATTATCTTATGGATAAAGGTGTTAAATGACGTTTTTTAGTTACTTGGTGGAAATACAATATCCAAGTTATAGTATGTTACAGAGGATCCATAGACCCATATTTTTATACTCTTATAAGTTATTTCATATATTGAATATCAAAAATGTCAGTTAACACCTTTATCCATTGACCCCTTCAATTATTACACACACAAGCGTATGTACGCGAATGCACGCGACTATTAAATAAGTGGAGTTGCGCATGCTCAATGAACATCGGAGGCTCTACTAACATTGCCTTATGTACTAAAAATAGTCGCGGTGTACAGGAAATTATGGTCAGTCGGCATTTCAACGTAAAAACACATTATCAGTAAAGTTGTTATTGTTACAGTCGAGAAAAGGGACATTCCTAATTAAACCGTTGTCCGTTGTAATATCTGTTGTTAATAATTTTATATTTATCATTAGTCATTTGACATTTCTGTCTTGTTCGAATCGTCGCTACTCGCTTGTGTTTTGCGTTGGTTCGTTAAAATTTATGTACGATTGCTGCAGTTTTTTTTATTAAATATTACTTTATTACTGTTGGAGTTATGTATCCAGTGACAGACGTGGTAGTAATGTTGTTGGAGACGCCGTTTCGACGTTGGAATTCTGATACTAAAAATGATTTACTAAAAGTTGGTAAGCCTATTCCAATTTTGTCAGCTTTGGCTCCTGACAAGAAACTAAGGAAGGTATGTTGTAGGTCATTTAATCCAAATTTATATCAAAAACACTCTTGGTTATGTGGAAGTCATTATATACAAAAATTATTTTGTTGGCCATGTTTGTTGTTGGGTAAAATGAAGTCTGTGTGGAATACTACTGGGTATTATGATTTAAAAAATTTATCTAGGGGTATACAAATACATCAATCATTAAAAGAGCATATTCATAATCATTTAGGATTAAAAAACCTAGAAAAAAATTGTTTTACTATACTAGATGTTGTTAATCAACATGGTAATTTGTTTAAAAAAAATTATAATGAAAATGTGAGATTAAATCTTTTATTTATGAAGTACTTAATTGATTTGGTTTTATTTTTGGGAAAACAAGAGTTGGCATTTAGAGGTCATGATGAAAGCAGTGATTCATTAAATAAAGGGAATTTTAGAGAGTTGTTTGATATGCATATTATTTGGTGTTCTCAAGAAATACAAAATCATTATAATAGTATAAAAAACATATTCTCAGGTATGTCCAAGTCCATACAAAATGATTTAATTTCATGTATTTCTGAATTTTTAATAAACCAAATAAAAAATGAAATCAGGCAATGTAAATTTTATTCTATTCAAATTGATGATACTACAGATATCAGTCAAAAAACACAATGTTCAATAATAATTAGATATGTTACAGATAAATCTGAATTGGTTGAGCGTTTCTTGGGTTTTCATAATGTTAGTGAAGACCGCACGGCTCAAGGTTTATTTGATTTGGTTAATTCTGTTTTACATGAGTTTGATATAAAAAATAAATTAGTTGGACAATGTTATCATGGGGCATGAGTAATGTCTGGGCATTTAACAGGTTTACAGGCTAGAGTTAAGGAAGTTGCACCTAATGCTTTATTTACACACTGCCTAGCTCACAGATTAAATTTTGTATTGCAACATGGTTGTAGTATAAATGCTAAATGTCGTATATTTTTTGCTAACCTCACTGGTATCGCTGCTTATTTTCACAATTCCACTTCGCGTACTAATTTTGTAGATACTATTGTAGGGAAACGAATTCCTCAATTTGTTCAAATAAGATGGTCCCTCACGGTCAAAAATTTTACACACAATAGTTAATGAGGGGTCTGGGTTTATAAATGTTTTTGACTGTATTAGCAAAGATCCAAAATCGTCATCTGAATCTATTTGTGGTGCTATTGGTCATTTAAAAAATTTAAAAACTTTTGAATTTGCTTTCTTAGCACTGATATTTAGTGATATATTCATATATACTGACAATTTATTTAACATACTCCAAAATAAATCATTCGATGTAGAATTTTGCTTGAGAAAAATAAATATAACATATGATTTTATAAATAAAAAAAGAAATGAACCTGAATTTTCAAAATTATTTAATCAAGCTGTTACTCTTACAAAACCTCCAAAAGTCACAAGAAATGAATCTAACAATCAATCAAGTTTTAAAATATTATTTTATGAAATAATTGATAATATTCTAATGCAATTAAATACCAGATTTCAAGATACAAATAAATTACTTTTTTCACAGAAATCCAAAGGAAATTGACGGCGAAGTGTTCGATTTGGGAAATAATTTTACCAGAATGACCACCAAAAATGAAATCGATGAAAATGACCCATCTAACACAATATATGAAATGTATAATCCACTATTACACGGGCCGCAAAAGGTCAACATTTTGAGCAGTGGATTTTTTATAAAATACTTAAGTATAGCTAAATTGATAAAACCAATAATGACTGATAAAGCATGCGATGAGATCTCAGAAGAATATGTAAAATTGCGTTTTAACCAATGTGTTGAAACAGGGGCGGCATTGTCACATCCTGTGACCGTCAGGACTTTGGAGACATTAATTCGTATATCAACCGCGCATGCTAAAGCTCGGATGTATAAACACATAGAAGATCAAGATGTTCGAGCAGCAATTGAACTTGTTCGGTTGTCATACAACTTTCAAGAAATATTGGAGACATCAAAGAGAAAATGGGATCAAATAGAAGACGAATGGACAACGGCAGATACGGTAACCCTGGATCCAGACAGATACATGATGTTAATAAGTAAAATGGCAAGCAGTTTTCAGACGGTGGGGGTAACGACATTACCAATAAAGAGAATAATGGAGTTGATGATGAAGAAGGAGGATGGAGATATAGAAGAGGAATTCAGCGAGGAAGAAGTGAGAACAGCAATTAAGAAAATGAGAAGTGCAAAAATTGTAACCATTAAGGATGAGAATATTTCTATTTAGGATATTCTAATTAATAATTATTATTTTAATAATATTGTAATGTATATAATTTAAAAGTTAATTTATATAATAATATATAAAGATTTTTGAACAAGTTGTTACTTTTTTTATTTATTTTTTTTTACAATAACAAGGTCGTTAGTCCTAGAGTGACCGAGTTGTGGTCGATCATTCGATTCCATGGGGTGACGCTAACCTAGAGACATTTTTTCCATGACGGCGTCATAGGGGTGGGAGAAAATATCGATTCCATGGGGTGACGCTAACCTAGAGACAGGGTGACTGGTCTTTGTGAGTTTTGTTCCGTACGGCTTACTGCGATTTTGATTTGTCCGACTTTTTTTTTTTCCAAATCATCATGTGTGAACACGACGATGCTCAAAATGAAACATCTGCAAAGCCAAAAAGAATTAGACTATGTGGGGTAAATCATACTGGTTGGTTATAAAATCTTTTTAATTAGTTTATTTTTTTTAAAAAATCAATAACATTTTATTTATTCGTTCAAAAATTTTGAAAATTTAATAGAATGCTCTTAATATATTGTTTCAAATGCAGATGAAAAGTATTAAAAATCTGTAGTCCCAATTTTTTTTTTTTTAAGTATTTAAAGTTCGAATTTTGACATAATTTGCCAACATCTCAAAAATAATCAATCATTGGAATTTTAGATTCTGAGCGTAGCGATGAATGTATTGGTTTTACAATGATGTGTGATTTTTTATTTTTTTTTTAATTTTTTTAAATTTATTTTAAATTTATTTATTTTTTTATTTTTTTTTGTGTCTGTCATCACGTTTTGGGACAGTAAAAGTGCTTAGATTTTCTTCAATAGTACCTTTTCTGATAGGAAAGTGAATCTAGTTGGTACTTTGGGGGTCAAAAGTAAACATTTTCCAGTAGTTTTCAAAAGTACCGTGAAAAACAAATGGAAAATTAAGGAAAAAACGGGAATTTTTACGCAACATTGATTTTCGATAAAATCGATTTTGGTTTTTGGTGTAAGTCTAAAAAAAATTTTATTTATTCGTTAAAAATTCTTGAAAATTTAATAGAATACTCCTAATATATTATTTCAAAGGTAGATGAAAAATATTCTGTAGTCACAATTTTTTTTATTAAGCATTTAAAGTTTAAATTTTGACAAAATACGTAAAAATGACGAAAATTTGCAAATTATTTAGAGTTAGAAATTCATAAAATTTTTCTTTTTAAATCTAAGGTTTTAAATTTTAACACAAGATTTAACGTAAGTTTTTCTACTTTTATCAAAAATAAAATATCTAAAAGCAATTAAAAATAAATTTTTATGAGTGTTTTAAGTTCATAAATTTACAACATAGGAAATATCTTACACTCGATTTCTCATGTAGCGTTTTTCTTATTTAGTTGTAATTCAAAAACGAATAATTGTAGATGCATGAAAATTTCACTAAATGTTTATATTCTCATTTCTATACACCATTCAATTTTGAAAATATTTTGATTTGTTTTGAGCTGTTTACAGACATTTTTAGTTTTCAATTTTTTTAGTTTTTTTTTTTATAATTGTCAATAAAATTTTATTTGGTGGGCCAAAAAGTCTGAAAATTTAATACAAGCTTTCTTAAATATTGTTAAAACATTAGTTGAACAATTTTAAAAATACATAGGCACGATTTTTTTTTATAAGCATTTAAAGTTCGAATTTTGACAAAATTTGTCAAAATCTCGAAAATTATAATTCATTGTAATTAAAAAATTATAAAATGTTCAGTTTTTATAACTAAGTGTTGAAAATTTAAAACAAAAATTCTCATAAATAAATCATACTGTAACCAAAAAATCTAAAAAATATATCAACACATTTATTTTTTACAGACATTTTAATTTCAAATTTAGACAAAATTTCATATTTAAACCAAGAATAATGATTTTAGTTATTTTGATATAATTTAAAAATATTATTTGTTGGTATATGAAACTTTTAGAATATATTGTTATATTTTATATACACGCAATGGCATTTTAAAATATAATTTTTTTGAGAAAAATGAATTCAACCAACTATAGTAAATACTAATGCCTATAATACTAAAATTAATTACTTTATTCACAATAATATCGCCGTCCCGGTAGAACAATGACGCAACTGCAAAATTTGGTATAAATGGCCTAAATGCTGCAATGAGTTTAAATATAGTGTACGCATAATGTAGAAAAACGACGGAACTGTAGTTGTATTTTAGACCACCAGATGGCAATTGCGTCGTTGTGGAATTATCAGTTATTTGTAAAATGAATTCGGTGCAACATCGCCGCATGTGTCAGTAATGTGTTTGATGTCAACGAGTTAGCTGCTGTCTCCAGATGAAAAAAGACATAACTGTAAGATAGGTCACTTTTGAATTATTTTTATTATAATATTGGAGCAACAACGACGTAAGTATCTTTTGTGTCATTGTTTATCTGAAACTCCTAAATAATCAACTGTCATAACTATACTTTGGGCCGTTGTTTAACTAGATTGTTTGCTCGATTGCACCATAGCTGTACTTTGCGTCATTGTTGTAACTAAAAATATATAGTAGTTATGACAGTTACGTTAATTTTCAATTTTAATATTCTTAAATTTAATTAATTCATCTTTTATTACTTCACGCGTATTATTAAAACCTAATTAAAGTACGAAAATTATGTAATTAAAATTGCGTATTTTAATTTGGAGTTCTCCGTTCCTTAGAATAAAATTTGAAAAAAGGTAATAGTGAAGTAGGACTGAAAATGAGTAGCCGAGCACTAAAGATGATACGGATTGCTGTGACGGGAGGACAAGTAGGTGCAGAAACAGCAGTCAGCAGTGAAGGTCAACTAGCAACAACTTCAAAACAGCAACACATGGAATTATGTGAAGAACCACCAATTAAAGAGCCAGAAACGGTAGTCAGCAGCGAAGACCAACAAGCGACAACTTCACAACAGCAACACATGCAATTATGTGAAGGACCACCAATTAAAGAGCCCGAAACAGTAGTCAGTAGCATTGACCAACAAGCGACAACTTCACAACAACAAGTAAAGAAAGTTACACATAGAAAAAATGTGTATTTGATTACAAGAACCAGCGCAACTAAATCAATTATAAAAAGACAACCAATATTATTACGTAGTTCTGAAAGTAGTTCAGATGAACAGTTCATCACTTGGTGGATCAAGTGACAGTTACCAACCATCCAGTGAAGATAATGACTCATTAAGTTCAGGTACAGATACACCGAGTGCAGGTAATTTTCTTGAAACAACGTGTCCTACTAACAAACCCAAAAAAAGACTTCGCGATGTTAACAATTGGGGCAAAGTGAAAGCAAAAAGGTTGAAAAATTCAGGGCAAGCTTATAAATCAAGAACAGGAAAAATGGTTGATGCTCGAAAGATGGGACCACCATGTAGTGATAAATGTATTCTCTCGTGTACAAAAAATATTTCAGAGGACTACAGATTGCAACTGTTTGCAGATTATTGGGCTATGGGTTCATTCCAACGACAACGGGACTACTTGAATTCATGTATCGAAACACTTATTACGAAATACCGTCGCGTAAGCGCTTAAGAACCTAGAAAGCCAAATTGCGCTTTCTACATTTCGAAAAATGAGCAAAAAGTTCGTGTTTGTAAAACTTTTTTGATAAATACCTTGGGAATAACCGAAAGAAGAATTCGTACTATTATCCAAGGAAAAACTGGGACTGGGATGGCCCCTATAGACAACAGAGGGAAACATTCAAATCATCGCAAGACTGATCCCGAAGTTTTGGCCTCAGTTAGAAACCACATAAACTCAATTCCTCGAATCGAGAGTCATTATGTAAGAAGTGACACCTCTAGAGAGTTCATCGATGGTGGCTTAACTATCTCAGAAATGCACAGAAATTATTCTTCTCAAAGGACAACCGCTAACTTACAAGCTGCAAATTACGACACTTACTCACGTATATTTAACACTGAATTTAATATTGGTTTTTTTCTTCCAAAGAAGGATCAATGTGATATTTGCGAAGGTTACAAAAATGCGACAGGTGAAGAGAAAGCAAAGCTCGATGAAAAGTACCAACGTCATCAAGAGGAGAAAACTCTGAGCCGTGAAGAAAAAATATTGACAAGCAAATGGCTCAAAGAGGGGAGATACATTTGGCAGTTTATGATTTACAAGCTGTCTTACCAGTGCCAATGGGTCAATCTTCAGCTTTCTTCTACAAATGAAGACTTAATTGTTATAATTTCACGGTAAGTAGGAGTAAATTTTTAAAAAAAAACAAGTATTTTCTTTCGTTTATTACTGTTTAATTAATGATAATTTGTTTGGTTATTGGTGTAGGTGAGTGAAATTGGAAAAGACAAAAGCTATTGCTTTTTTTGGCACGAAGGAATCGGAAATAGAGGTGTGATTGAAATCGGAAGTTGTGTGTTACAATATCTTGAAGAGTTGGCGAGTCATTTTCCTGGGGCAAACGTTGTTTTTTACTCGGACAATTGTGGAGGACAACAAAAAAACAAGTAAATTCAAGACATTTTTTTATTTTTAGAAATACTCTAGAAAATTCTTTGATTATTAATTATAATTGATTCCTTAATTTATTTTGTAGATACATCATTGCCATGTATTTGTATGCGGTTCAATACCTTAACATTCAAACCATAACCCATAAGTACTTGATTCGAGGACACACTCAGAATGAGGGAGATACTATCCACAGCATAATTGAAAAATCATTGACCAGAGCCAAGAAATCCGGACCAATTTACGTTCCAGACCAATATGTGCCCATTATCCGAAACGCTAAAAAAAAAGGAGAACCATTACATGTTCGAGAAATGAATTTTTCAGACTTCAAGGACATTAAGACGTTGCTCAATGACATGGCCCTTACCATGACAAAAGATGTATCTGGTAATGATTTTAAACTATCAGAAATTAAAGTTGTACGTTTTGAGAAAGGAAGTGAAGTATTTTTTTTTTAAAAATAGTTATAAACAGTTGGAGTGGAATGAACTTAACTTTACATCTAAAAAAACACGTGCTCGAAAAAGCATAGAAACTAATAACATAGTTCTAAAATCAGCTTACACTAAAATGATGACCCTCTCGGAAAATAAACTACGCGATTTAAAGAGTTTAATTCAAACCAACATAATTCCACAATATTATAAAACTTTTTATGAAACTCTTGAAAACAAATAATTAGTTATTGATTTGTTATTTTTGTACTTAAGTTTGCTCAACAATGATATTGTTTTTTTTATTATTATTTTATTTTTTAATCTTAAGATTATTACAAGCATCAATTAAGTATCTTATTTTTTGTTAAGGAGGCTGAAATTTGATTTTTATTATTTTGTTATGTTTATACTGAAAGTTTGCTCAACAATGTTATTGTTTTTTTTTTATTATTATTTTTTTTTAATCTTAAAATTATTAAAAGCATCAATTAAGTATCTTATTTTTTGTTAAGGAGACTGAAATTTGATTTTTATTATTTTGTTATGTTTATACTTAGTTTGCTCAACAATGTTATTGTTTTTTTTTTTTATTTTGAACTATTAGTAAGTCTTAAAATATGTATTACAAGCATCAGTCATTAAAATTTTAAAATAATAATTTTTTTTATAAAGTTGTTCAAAAAAGTTTATTTTTCCCTAATTTATTGTCCAAATAATCATACTTATTTGCTACTTAGGTGGTGAAATTCTGGGTAAGGGGTGAATTTTTTCAACAAAAAAAGTACACCTATTAGTGGACTGGTATTGTAACAATTCCCAAAGCCCCAATTCCAAAATCAATTGTACACTCATAAATAATTAAAATTTTAGTGAAAATAATTTGGTTTTTTGGGTTTCCTGTAAAATTGCAATTATTACAGTTGCGGCATTGTTTTACCGGAACGGCGATATCATCAAATACATTTAGACTTAGTAAGATATTATAGACTGACTGACCGTCTTCGCTCAGAATCGTTTTTCTTATTCAATGATATTATATCATTGGATAAAAATTTAACACAATCCATTACAGTGACTCACTTGTAACCTACTGTACAGCAGAGCGACATACACTTACCCGCCCTTTTTAATTTTAAATTATGAAATGTTCAGTTTTTATAACTAAGAGTTGAAAATTTAAAACAAAGATTCTCTTAAATAATTCATACCGTAACCAAAAAATCTAAAATATATATAAATACAATTATTTTTTGCATACATTTTAAATTCAAATTTGGACAAAATTATATATTTAAACCAAGAATAATGATTTTAGTTTTTTTGTTATAATTTAAAAATATTATTTTTTGGTATAGTATGAAACTTTTAGAGTATATTGTGATATTTGAAATACACGCAATGGCATTTTAAAATGTAATTTTTTTGGGAAATATGAATTTAACCAATTATAGTAAATACTAATACCTAATATTAAAATTAATTACTTTATTCTCAATAATATCATCAAATACACTTAGTATGATATTATAGACTGACTGACTATTTGTGTTCATATACCTAGACTGACATACCATCTCCGTTCAGAATCGTTTTTCTTATACAATGATATATCATTGGATTCAAATTTAATACCATCCATTATACAGTGACCTACTTATAATCTGCTGTACAGCAGAGTGACATCCACTTACCGGCCTTTTTTTTTATTATTATTAACACAATATGACTAAAACAACCTTTTTCTATTATTTCAACAGACTCCAGGAATCAAAATAATATCTAGTGCTATTATGTTATTGATTGATGAAGGTTATGCATCTATCAACATTGCATTGTTTGACACATTCCTACGAAGTTATGGGCACAATTTTCCACAACTACAAGATTTAATGATTAATAATTATAATTGTATAGAGTGGCATTGCAATTCAGAAAATCTAAACACATTAAAAATAAAAAAACCCTTTAATTATAAAAATACATGAATTTATAATGCAAAAACAATACAATCTGCCAGATTTAATTTTAAAAAAAAATGATTTACAACAAGACGTAAAGAATGATTATTACTTAGAATATATGAAAATTACATTAGCAATAATCGACTTTTTGTGATAAGAAAATTTCAGTGGTTCTCAACGATTATTGCTAACTTGATGCTCTCTATTGCTAACTAATTATCGTACGCTTATAAAGTCAGTGTTACCACCTTATTATTTTATAAGTTTATTGCTACGTATTCGTGCTGATACTCAATTATATTGTTGTCAATTTACAGTCCTTAGGAGGTATTTTTTACTAATTATTGCTGGCCTTTTTCCCAGGTGCCACTTGTTTACTGATATTATTGCTGAGAACTTATTGTAATATTGTACGTTTTGTACCCTATTTGTGTTAACAGAAAAAGTACTCGAATCAAATGCAGTGTCGAAGCTACTATACTCCGGCCCACGAGAGTCCATATGTCAGAACGCGTCCGTCGCTGCGCATCGGTTCCCCTTCCATACGCCGAATCATACCGATCGGAAACCGGCCGGCAACGAACGCCGACAGCCGTCGTTGACATTCGTATATACGGAGTGACTGCACTACTGCAGCAAACGCGTGTTCACGTGATACCATAAAATTTAATTGTTCACATTGCATAACGTATTTTTTTTGCGTTTTTTTTCCAATTTTTTTAAAATTTAATATGGAGATTGTTACACCCCCAAAACGAAATCGAAGTGGAAAGGTAAGCATTTTAATATATATTTATAATATTTATATTTTATTTGCCAATATTCACTAATGGGTGGCTGCTTAATCACACTTTTCACGTTATTTATTATTTTTTTTTTAATTAGGTACTCTCGTCATATTAACATTAAACATCAAAATATTTTATTTAAATTTAAAATGTATTAGTGTCACCCAGTGAATATTTAAATGTCTAACGTATTTTTTGAATTATTCAAATTATTATTATTATTCATGGTAATCGGAAAAAAAGCCCCGATATTCAAATTAAAAAAAAGCCCTGTAACTACTAAATAAATTACTATTTTATAATTAATAGATATTACACGTTAAGGAATATTATTGAACTATTTGTTATTAGATGTACATAAATTAAAATTTGTTTTTTTTTTTATAATTACTTAGGTTGTGCATACCAACCAGAAACAAATTATTATAAATTTATACAAGGATATCCTCATAACAGAACCCGATATTACGTATGAAAATTTAGTGAAAAGGGTGTCTATATCATGTGGCATTGGAGTACTAACAGTCAAAAACACAATCAGCGAATACAAGCGTACGGGCAAAGTATCCTCACCAATGAATAAAAAAAAAACCTACTGTAATAGATAAAGTGGACGATTTTGACAAAAATGCAATTCGTCAAAAAATCCATGCATTTTGGTTCAGACGAGAAATTCCGACATTAACAAAAATGATACAAGTAGTAAACGATGATCCTGATCTTCCAAATCTAACACGTACGTCATTCCAAAGATTGTTAAAGAGCATGCAATTTGAGTACACAAAAAGGGACAGAAACAGTGCTCTTACCGAAAGAGAGGATCTTGTTACTTGGCGGCGCAGTTATATTTCTGACATTCTACGTTATCGAGAGGAAGGCCGAACAATTTATTTTTTGGATGAGACGTGGGTCAATGCTGGAGATTGTTCGTCAAGAGTATGGGTCGACCAAACAATACAATCACACCGAGATGCTTTCCTCAGAGGCTTAACTACAGGGTCACGTAATCCAACAGGAAAAGGCAAACGGCTCATTGTGGTTCACATCGGGTCGGCTGAGGGTTTCGTCGCAGGTGGTCTTTTGTGTTTTGAATCAAAAAAAAACACATCTGACTACCACGACGAAATGAACGGAGATACATTTTTCGAATGGTTCTGTGGCGTTTTACCTTTATTAAAAGATAATTCGGTAATAGTTATGGATAATGCACCGTACCATTCGGTGAAAACAGAACAATCACCTACCTCTGCTTGGAAAAAGGCTGCCATAGTTGAATGGCTTGAATCCAAAGGCGTAGAGACCAACCCATCCATGATCAAATTTAAAAAAATTGTTAAAAATTGTTCGAAATATAAAACACAAATATAATTTGTACGTGGTTGATGAAGAGGCAAAAAAACAAAATAAAATTGTTCTACGTTTACCTCCATACCACTGTGAACTCAATCCCATTGAGTTAGCATAGTCGGTAGTAAAAGTACATGTGAAGGCAAATAACACAACATTTAAGATAAATGACGTTCGGCAATTATTAAACGATGGTATACAAAAAGTGACACCTGAAATGTGGTCCAATTTTGTTTCACACACAATAAAAGAAGAGGACAAATTGTGGCAGATAGACTATATTTCTGATGAGATGTTGGACGAAGAACCGACATCGCACGTGTTAACTATTACTGGATTGACGACTTCTGATTCAAGTGATTGACGATTTTTTTTAAATATTATAATATCTGTAAATAATAATTATGTTCAATTTGATAATTTTAGTTATACTAAAATCTAATAAAAAACAAGACAAAAAATTGTTGCTAATTTATTTTTACTATGATTATTATTTGTATTGTTCAGTTGTATAAATATAAATTTTTAATATATATATGTATGTGCGTATATTTATAAACAAGCAGGTATACCTAATATGGTAATGAGTAAATAAAATAAAAAAAAATGATGATGTCTCACATAATATTATATTAAATTTATAAAAATTAATACTGATTATAATATGCTACGCCGCGGCGACGCAATTAATTAGCCGTGTTTTTATGACCCGCTGTATTCACGTTGCCGAGTGGTGGGAACAGCACTATGGTGGGAGAAAATTCGGCCGGCAGACGAGCGTCTAGAGACAGCACAAGAGCAAATATCTTATCAATTATCATATCGTATTTATTATCAGTTATCATATAATATAATCGTTGAAAATTTTCAAATCACAAAACGTTTTTCTTTTTCAGTCTTTTGAAATTTTAAATAATTTAAATTTTGATTTATTCAAATATGTTTGAGTGCGCACATTGTAATCGTCAATTTGGTAAGAAGTACAATTTAATTAGGCACATAAAATTACACATGGAGGGACGCACCATTAAATCGTCAAGACCATTGATAGATGCAGAAAATGAATTGGATATAATTAATATGAGTTTTGTTTCGTTTCAGGGTAAATATACTAGTTGAATTTTTCACTATCTAACTTATTTATGAATTCAATATTTTGATTTTTCATAATTATTTATAGAGTTTGAAGAATGGAAATCCATTGAAGAGGTAAGTTCTTCGTCGCGATTTGTTAAACAAAGGGGGACAAGATTTAACAAAGATAAAACTGTAGCCACAAGCGTTTATTATTGCCATCGTTCTGGAATGTTTTCAAGCAAGGCTACTGGAAAACGTGCCATGAAAATTATTGATTCATGTAAAATAGGCAAGTGTCAAAATCAGTAATATACATTAATCAATTACTGAAATTTGTAATTATGTTTTTCTGTTGTATATATTCGTGACATTGTGATTTTTTTATTGTTTCATGTGTTGCTTGCTGTTAATTGATCTTCAAGTCAAGTCGTTGGTGGTTATGGAATTATTATGTACCTAAAAAATATTTAAAAATTATTATTGTTTGTACAGACTTGTTTTCATTATATTATTCTAAGATGACAAATCCCATCTATTGTCTATTCCTCTAATAACTAATTAATTGTAATCCTATTTATTGTCGATTTCTCTGATAACTAATTAATTTATATTATGTTTTGTATATAATTTTGGTTTTAATGAATATTAAATATTGAATGTCCAATATTAATAAAACGTCAGCAATTACTTGGACTGTGAAATCAGAATCATTAGAAGAAGAATATTTAGTTAAGAAATGTGAACTATGAGCATGTAAAATCTGTGTACATTTGTTCTCATGTACATGTTATGATTATACAATTAAAAATAATATGTGTAAGCATATCTATTCCGTAAAAATTAATACAAATGATGACCATGAGGACCAAATTAACGTCCAAACTTGTATTAATAACCCAATGGAAACTGATGAAATTTGCATGAAAATGTCAAGCGTACAGCAAATTACTGCCCCATCGACAGAAAGTATTGCAAACAAAATTCAACAACTTTACAGCATGTTTGTGTCACAGAGGGGTAAATTGAACAATGAACAGCTGAAAAAAATAAATTCATCATTAGACACAAATTTAAAAATATTATATGAACAGGAGAGCAATGCTGCAATTTCATTAAATGAAGCTGTCGCGACCGTCAGTATCGATGCGCGGTTTACGTATGGACTCTCGTGGACCGGAGTATATAAAGTCATGAAACCTGTAAGTGTGCAATGGCAGTTAGTGTGAAATGTTTATGTTACAGTTAAAAGTAATATTATGTACATTGTATAATATTGTATAATTTACTATTATAAAAGTGCATTTTCCAAATCCACCTGTACGTTACTCAGACACTGTCAATATTAGACAGTGATCGTTTTGGCGCTTGTGATTGAATTTGTAGTGGACTGTATAAATAAGGGCCAGAAATAAATCAGTTGTGTAATAAAAATATGATAATAATATATTAGATTATAACTACAAGTAATGTACTGTGTGTTGGCTCTACAACAGCACAACAATATAATAATAATAATAATAATAAACAATCTCACTTAAATGTGCTCTACAACAGCACAACAATATAATAATAATAATAATAAAAACAATCTCACTTAAATGTGCTCTACAACAGCACAACAATATAATAATAATAATAAACTGAATAATTCAGGACTCGTCAGCCCATTACCTTTGCAGCTACACTACACACAAAATGGTTCAACCCACGCTACCGAGCCGAGACCTGTAAGTAAAAATACAACAATACAATAATAATGACAGGGTGGCCCCGCACTCGTGCGATTGTGTGAGTGCAGCTGTGACGAACAATTCACAAACACGACGATAATTGGATTCACAGCATGACACACTAGTTTCCGCCCAAGAACATACACACCAAATGACCTGTGGGTGTAGAATTGACACTAGAAATTGGCCACGAGGTCGTGCCAGCCCCAACCTAGCTTGATCTACAAATGGAATAAACTTTATTAACAATTATTACTTAAACATCATTGGCGATACCACCCGTAGACTCCACACTGAGCTGGACGAAGGACTAGCAACCTGGCACCGATGACAGGCGAACACGTGAACTCAATAACAGAAAACACACAAAAAAAAACAACATGAGACTTGCAGTGGACGAACATCTGCCGGGTGCCGAATGCCGATGACAAAACTATATGTAATACATAACCACAAAACAACGATGAACAAAAATTATTTAAACATTGTTGTGTACCACAATTGCACTTCAAATTATAACTTTTTTAACTTTTAACATAAATACGGTGCCACTGACTAGATGATTTGCACTTTTACATAACATACAAAAATAATAATATCAACTTGATACATACACACAATAATTTGAAAAACACCAGCTATCACAAAATATGTACAACGGCGGTACAGGACGGCCGACGCACAGCTGTATTGATAACAGTGCCGTCGTATCGTAATCTATGCCGACTACCGCTATCACATCAAACATTTACTACTATCTTAATTTTGTTGGCGGGACATTTAACCTTTGGCTGGCGCCTACACCACCCAAGAGGCAATGCAATGGATTCGTTTCATTTTTTTTTTATGCGTTGAAATGATCCCCTGTAGGCCTATAGAAAACACGCTTCTCACAAGTGATTCATTATGTTAGTAGGTACCTATCTCAACTATTAATTTTATTTTGTTTTACGTTAGGTATATATTAAAAAATAAAATATATTTCGCTGTCCATTATACACAACTTGTCATTAGCATTAATTATGAATTCACTATATTATTGTTGACTATTACTCACAGATTTACATTAGCTTAGGTAGTGTTGTAAAGTATTCAAGTTAAACTATTACTATTAGGTATCTGGTGTTATTACTAAACTATTTAAATACTTACCTACTATTGTTACTTACTTAATATTTGTATTGGACAACTCAAGACCACAATTATTAACTTTGTTGATTTGTAATAATTGTTCATGTCTTCACTTTTATTTTCTAGGTTTTTGATTAATTTTTTTCCTGGCACAAGAGACATTTAAAATCACTATATTCATAATCTGCTGTTGTGTCTAATTTATCCTCATCAGGAATACAATCAATCACCATCCAACGGTTGCAGTCCGTACACTTAACCCATTCAACACCTTTTTTACCACACATTATTCTGTGAGCCACACCAGTCCGACCACAATATAAGCAGATGTCTCTCATGAAATCAGAATTTTCCAACAAATATGTCTTGAGATACCACCTGTATTCCATAGGTTCGAAAAGCGAATTAAAACAATCTCCGTTCATCAACGTAATGGCATAATATAGTACATACACTCCACAGTTGTACACGTCTTGTTGTAGCGGAACATTTTGTAGTTTATGGGTGCTTAAAGTCAGTTTTGGAAACCATTTATGTTCACTATACGAACAGTACAGTTTAAGTCCCTTAATCAACTTATTGAAACGCCCTTGTTGATTGATCTGATTTCCCATTGGATCCATTATGTAGCATTCTTTTTTACAAAAATCTACAAATGCTATTATCCAATGTGAGTTTCCTAAATTCCAAGGCAGAATGAGAAAACTATTTTCTTTTATGGACACTTTACCTTTATATTTTTGTTTTTCAATTATAGCATCAACCAAACCAGATATGAATATTTGGGTATTTGACTTTTTGCTGTATTTCACAGAATAACTAGCCAATATAATAGATATCACAAAATTAGTCAGCCACATTTTTTTGTTCCCATAAGGACTCTCCGACCGATAATCAGAGAGTGTATCGAAATCTGAAAACAATATTTCTGCGTAACCTACAAGTTTTTCTATGTGTTTATAATTGCCTACAACATAATCTTTCTCCTCTTTGGCGTCGTTATTTCTGACCATTTTTCTATAGAAATTGACATCTTTTTTTAATCTATTAGGGTAAGTATCGTTTTTCAATTGTGTTTTATCTATAGACGAACAGTAACTACCAGGCGTCGAAAATGTTTCTACAGTTTTTACTATCGGTGTCACCATAATATTATTTTCTGTTATTTGATTATCTTCATCACTAATCGTAGTTAAATCAACTACCGTCTCTGTTTTCTTGTGTATAGGTTTAATAGTTTTGAATTTTTTCATATTTGCCATTAAGCTGCCTTGCTTAAAATAACCTATTTTTTTATTTTTTCTAGCTCTCCATTGTTCAGCTTCTTCATCGTCACTCAGATCTGTGACAGTATCAAATGATAAGACGCTTTTGTTTTTCCGAACATTATCGCAATCGACATTTCGTCGTTTTTTGGGAATAGCACAACGCGTGTTTGGTATGTCACACAGCACTTCCTTGGTGACACTTTCTATCCTGTGTCTAGTAAGCCTTATGAAGCGACTACATTTCATACTTTTTGCTTGCAGGCTGTTCCCTTTGAGATAATGAAACCATAATTCTGTACCAGAATTATTTGGTCTATGGCACACTTTTAATTTGGAATATAACATAAGACAAGTCCACATTGGTATGACGGGTACAACAGATCCCATCAAGTCACTGAAATATTCTTCATTGTGAAACTCGTTTGGAACGCCTTTATTATCTATTGTAAATGATGCTCTTAATAATAATAATATTATGATGGCCCCAAGGAAGAAAGTCGTATCTCGATTTTTGCAACTTTTCAGGATGAACCAAACCAACATTCAAATTTAAATTCTTATTCTGTTTTTTAAAATATCCATTTAAAATTTTTAATACATATTATATAGTTTATGATCATAAAAAATATGAAAATATGAATTTAAAAAAATTAATTTTCATCGAGTTTTTTGAGAAACTACCTTAAAAAAAAAGTAGTATCTATACTTACGACCTTCTTTGATGGTGATAAGCTATTAAAAAAAAGTAGTATCTATACTTACGACCTTCTTCGATGGCGATAAGCAATAAAAAAAAAATTGGTACTATCTATACTTACGATTTTTTTTCATTGGTAAATAAGCTTTTTAAAAAGAAGGAAGTTCCATGTTCCATCGTACATCTTGTAATTTAATAGTAATTTTTAGTTTTTTTTATAGGTAATGTAACTGTTACCAATATAAAATAATATAATTCATGCATTTTATTTCTTAATAAACTTAATATCTTTTGATTTTGAAATCCTTTTATTAAAATAAAACAAACATTTTTAATAACAAAATTAAAAAATAACTTTTGATACAACAATACAGTAGTATGTTCGTAATTTATAAATATAATAGTAATAACTAATAAAATAAAATAACAGAATTTACTTTTAACTGGTTTTATATTTTAACAAAGTTAAAAATATAAGGTAACTACCTATAAACATTATAATAAAATAAAAAAAATTAGTAACTTTTAATAAGTTCTATTTAATAAAATAAAATAATAATAATAAAAATTGTTATAAAACGAAAAACCGAACTTCTTTTTAATATTCTCAAAATATGAAAATAATAAAAATAATATTATAATACATTTTTAACACGTCATGCCCTGTATTTTGATTGGACTATTGGAGAGATTTGTAGAAATCATGATAGGCCGTTGGAATAAGTCCCATGGAGCATAATGATAATAAATCGGAAATTTTTGATTTTTCGATTGATAACTTTCCGTTATAAGCTTTAATTGGTTCACATCGAGGCTGATGTCTACCTCTTTGTTTTTTATGTCCTTTATTAATATCAATTTTGATGAAGTCTGCCGCATTTAAGTCATATTTAATGAATAGTTGAAATGGATTTTTATGATCCACCGTTATTTCTCTAATGCTGTTCCACTTAATTTTGGTACCATCATCCGCAGTTTTCCAGTTGAACTGTTTTTAATTGACTAGGGGCTTGAAATCTAAAAACTCTTCATTCGATACTTCAATTACTGTATATGGTTTTCCGTTAACTTTTGCACAACTGATCAGTGTAACCCATTGTGCCGGGATATAAATGACTTTACCTTTCTGTGCATTTTCAATGCATGCGTGCACGCTATCACCCTCATTTTGGGTGTGCCTTTTTTCCAAAAATGTATGAGTAATTTTAACTTTCAATTTAACAGCCGCATACTCCCACATTGCGAATATAAACCTATTCCGATTCTGACCACCGCAATTATCAGAGTAAAAAGAAAAATCGTTGACACCATTTTCTTTCTTGTGCTTCATGAATTTAAGCAAACATGTGGCGATTTCACTAGAACCCCTTGTTGCCTCACGCTCGTTCCATGTATAACAATAGCCAATTTTTTTACCAATATCATAAATGGTGAAGTTATAAGTCGCCAATTTTCGTTTATAATAAAATGAGCTTACTTCGCTTTTAGGTGTAATTAGTACTTTTTGCAAGTCAAAAACTGCTACACAAACCTCTGGATCATTAATCGCTCTCGTTTTGTCAATATTTTTTTTATCTCTGGCAATAGACTTGTTTTTTAAATGCTCTTCATTAGAAGTCTTCAGCAACACTTTTTCTTCTGAAGTCGCTAACTTAAATTTTTCACACACATCGCATAAGTCTTTTTTCGGTTTGAAAAAACTAAGATTGAAATGTTCATTAAATATATCTGTATATTGTCTCAACGTTGCCTTCTGAGCTTTTTCACTGATAGTACTATTTTGTGTTTTGGCCCATTCTAAATAAAACTTATGCATTTTCGCAATCGATAGATCAGATTCTAAATATTTTTTTTTTCGAATCTTTTCTAGAGTAATGAGAATCTACTACAGGGAACATCGAGATGTGTTGTTTAATACAATCTGTTACTTCCCTTGCAATTTCGTGAGGTCGATTCTTATGTAAACCTCTTTGGTCAGATGGTATCACGGGAGAAACGGCTAATTTTTTACTCACATTAACCACTATTTTTTCCGATATAGAAAATGTTTTTAAAAACATAATTTTACATACCTGAATTTCTTCATTTTGAATAGGGAAATAATACTTTTTTGACAACTGTCTACGTGTACTCGAATTCGTTGATACTTTTTTATCAAAGGTTTTTACGTATCTCGCAATAAAATCCCACTGCCTATTTTTATCGCCTAAACTCCAAAAGTAACCAAATAATTTTTTACGCATTTCCTCATTAATTTTTTCAGAGCACTTCACTCTACATTTACACGGTGTACCCATTTGTTTTGCATTTCTGGTTTTTCCTATTCTATTGGTATGTTCTAAACCCAAGTTACATAAACGTTTTGCCTTTGTATCTATCCATTCAGACGTATTCTTTGTACGTTTACGAGAAAGTTTTTCTTTTGGAGTAATATTTCTACGCTTTTTTTCAATAGTGGTACTGGTACCTGAGTTATCTAGTTCCTAGTAATATAATAAACTAATTAATTAAATAGATATTTTTTTATATCCAAATAATATTAAAATGTTATTACAATATTATTATTTCATTATTAATGATCAATAATCAATAGAATAATGAAGCTCTTATGTTTAAACAAAAATAAATAAATAAAATAAATATAATAATGAAAGTAAATAAATAAATAATAGTAAGCACCTAATACAAAACTACAGAAGTAGACAAGTAGTTATTAGCAATTATAATAATTTAGTTTCTTCTGTAGTTATATTGTATTAGGTAAATACTCACTATTATTTTATAAATTTACTCAATTTATTTTTTTAATTTTTTTTATTTAATATTTTACATTTATTTTAAACTTACAATATTATTATTGGAACCAATTTCAACATCATTAATTACAATTTCAGTACTATTTTTAATTTCAGTTCCTACTTCTACTCTTTCTTTGCTACATTCTTTACTTGAATCCTTAAATCCACATAAAAATCAAATTATAATAATAGGCAAACAAGTTATTATATTAGAATAATAAAATATAATTAATCTATTTGTATTATGGTAATAAATAGTATAAACTGATACAAATTTAATAAACAATAGGGTGTATTGTATTTTTTTAATTTTACATTATGATTTTAAATTTAACATTTAACACTTAAAATATGTAAACTTACAATATGATTGACAATAACATCAAAATTATCATCTACATCATATTCTATACATTGATTTTCATAAATATTGTATTCCGGATCTTTATCGCTGTCATAGTATGTCATACTATTATTTGATTCACTACCGCCACTACTAATTTGACCATACTCGTAGTAATCCAAAATACTAGAGCCAAGTGAATGATCATCATCACTCATACTGTTTAAATCAATTGCCTGTTGAAGAACATGACAAAATTATTGAAAGTATACACTATTTGTAAATAAAAAAAATTATATTGTTATTTATGTTTTACTATAATTTATTACTGAAGTATTATGACTTTATTATTATAATGATATTATATTGTACTTACATTATTGTTTTCCATTGGTAGTTCCATGTATTATAATTTATTTTGTAACAAAAGGCAATAATATTATAAATAACGAAACAAATGACTAGGACTAATATAATAAAAAAACATTACAAATATTAATTATTATTGATATTGTAAAACAGACTCATTGTACGTTATCAGTATAACAATAATAATATTAATTAATAGATTAATTAATTTATTATGTTAATAAAAATTGGTATTTTCATGTTCAGAACAATAGAGCATATTGATATACCTAATACCTATTCACTTTAATCATTTTTTTTTAAATTAAAAATATTTTTAAAACAAAATCTTTGTGGATTTAAATATTATTTTACCCAATGTAATATTGGCCATTGAATATGAAATAACATATACAAGGATATACATTATTTTTCTTTTAATTTGTAAATAAATAAATATAAAATGTAGACTGTTTGATACCTACTTCTTGCATTCTTGAATTACATAAAAAATTAAAGTAAAATATAGTAAAATTTCAATCAGTTGTGAAAAGTAGTAACGATTTTCTTGAATTTGTTTTTTACATCCATCTGATAACTGACTTACAACTGATCCTTGTAATTTTGAACTTTTATAGCTTTCAAATTTTGATTTACTTATAATATGGTATTTTCGGGTAGAATGTAATTTCAATTTTTCATTTGTCTAATAATTTGAACCTTAATTAAAATAAAATTATTTACAACAGTCAACAAATATTCATATTTCATATATTTCTATCTCTAATTAGAAATAATAACCAGTTGGTAGTTATTGAAGAACAATTAAATTAAGTATAACAAAACTATTATGCATAAAATATAATACTTTTCTCCAATTTTGAAAGCCTTTCTCTGTGAAAGTGTCTTGACAATTATTTCCCAAACCAAATTAATAAACATTTATGTTTTAACAGATGAAAGTTTATTGTCATTTTCTATAAATAAAGAATTAGATTCTCCAAACATTATAGAAACAGAGTCCAATAGTAATCAACATTTAACCAATCAACCACAACTCCAATGTCCTCAACACTCAGCTTTAGATACGGTTTGCACATGCAATATTATAATTTGAAAATTAAACTATTATAATACGCAATAACTTTTAGGAATCTAATCAAGACATTTTGCCAGTTGAACAAGAATTCTTACCATCAGAAAATTATGATATGGAAGTTACACCCATCAGAATATCTTCTCCATTTAAATTTGTATCAGTATGATAAAAATATTTAATTTAATTAATTATATTTATTAAAAATTTTAATATTTTTAAATATCTATGAAAATGTTAACTATAATTATTTAATTTTAGGAATGCAATCCAGACATTTTGCCAGTTGAACAAGAAGTTATACCATCAGAAAATGATAGTATGGATGTTACACCCATTGGAATATCGTCAACGTTAGAATCGGTACATTAAAAAAGTTAAATTAAATTAATTACATTTTTCAAAAATATTTTATAATCTAAAATTAATTATTTAACTTTAGGAATGCAATCCAGACATTTTGCCAGTTGAACAAGAAATTATAACATCAGAAAATTATAATATGGATGTTACACCCATTGGAATATCGTCAACGTTAGAATCGGTACATTAAAAAAGTTAAATTAAATTAATTACATTTTTCAAAAATATTTTATAATCTAAACTTAATGGAAAATATTAAAAATGTCCAAAACTTTTGTTAGATTTCACTCTAGATAATTATTTATCTACACACATGTTGAATGTTTATGCCTGTTTTTATGTTAATATATTTTTATATACAATATATTTTTTCAGAGTGATAGTTCTTCAACCAAAGAAAATGAATACCAATTATTAACTGAAAATTCTAGATGGAAAAATGACCCTGCAAATTTTAAACAAATCAAACAATTAACTCCTGAGTTGAGAAATATGATTTTAGAATGGGGACCTTGTCAACCTAAGGAACATGAATTGCCTCATAATGAATATCCAAAAGACAGCTCCAAAAGAAGTTTTCATTCATCTTGGTATTCAAGAAAATTATTAGATAGCACATTTGAACAACGTAACTGGCTTACATATTCTCCAAAATTAAACAAAGTGTTCTGTTTGTATTGCTTAATTTATGGAAATAATTCAAATGATGCCTGGGTGAAATATGGTTTCAATCATTGGAAAAATGGTCATATGGCTTTAATTAAACATGAAACAACCACTGCTCATATAATGTCATCATTAAAAGTTAAACTAAAAGCATGTTGTTTACCACTCTTACCGTCATTAGTAGAAGAACACAATAAACAAGTATCCTTTAATAGAGAATTGGTAAAACAACTAATTGAAATAACAATATTTTTAGGACAACACAATCATTCCTTCAGAGGTCACAATGAAAATTGGAAAAATAACACTACAGGAAATTTTAAAGATATGGTTGTCTTACTGAGTAAACATTCTCCTATATTGTCAGTACACATAGACCAACTTAAAAGTAAAGGCAAAAAAGAAAATTCTTTTATATCATGGGACCGACAAAACCTGTTAATAGAGTCTATTTCAGAATACATATTATCGACTATTAGATCACAAATATTATCAGCTCGTTATTTTAGTATTAGTACTGATTCCACATTTGACATTTCACACAAGGAACAACTATCATTTGTAGTCAGGTATTTATTCAATTCCAATATATGTGAAAGGCTAATTGCATTATCTGAATCATCAAATACTACAGGTCAATCACTTTTTGAACTTTTTAAATCAGTTATGGAAAAAATTGGATTAGATTGGAATCAACATTTAATTGGACAGTCATATGATGGTGCAGCGAACATGAGAGGACCATATAGTGGACTTCAAGCACATATTATCAAAGAAAACCCAAAAGCTCTTTATGTTTGGTGCCATGCACATAGATTCAATTTAATAGTGTTATCTGCCGTTGGCTGCTGTAAAGAAGCAGTCGATTTATTTGGTAACATGGAAAAACTATATTATTTTATTGTGGATAGTAAAAAAAGATCAGATATTTACAGAAAAAATCAAAGTGAATTGTATCCAAAGAAACAATTAAAGGCAATCAAAAGAGTCGGAACTACTAGGTGGATGTCCAACTCATTTGCTCTATCTACAGTTCTTGAAACATTAGAAGCAATTTTAGATATGCTTGAACAAATAAAAAATGTTGAAGGCCCAGTTGATTTTAAAACTGGTAGTGAATGTAATGGGTTACAATCATATTTTCAGTCATCACGTTTCATACTAACTGCGTTTATATTTAAACATATCTTTGAAGTCATGGAACCTTTAAGTAAAATACTTCGATCTCGTGATTTGGACTTATTGACAGCAGTGAATTATTTAAAAAAGGTGGAACAAAAAATAACAATGATGCGTACTGATGAAAAATTTAATACTATTTTTGAGGAAGCAAAACAATATTCCGAAGAACATTTTGGTGATTTTAATATGAATAATTTAATGTCATTTAGAAATCGAAAAAGAAATGTAGTTCGGCGATCAGGTGAACTCTGCATAGATCAATCCATTCAAGATTCTAAACAATACTATAAAATATCAGTTTTTTTTCTAGTAATTGATATTATTCTTCAACAACTTAGCGATAGATTCGATAAAAATACCATATCTGTAATGAAAGATATAGGTTTATTATCCCTAAAGCGATTAAAAGAAGTTGGCCCTGTGCCCCAAGATGCATTCAGTAAAATATGTGATGTCTATGGAATTAATCAGGAGTCTGTAAGAAATGATTACATACTATTGAAAAGTGTTATCAAAGATATAGATCTCAATTTACTGACTAAATTACCAGCTAAATTACATGATGACTGTGAAGAATATATAAGAGGTTCAGATGAAAGTAATATAGAAGATGAAGTAGAACGGCAAGATTTAAACAATGTTGGAAGCTTAAGAAATATTTTTGAAATAATTAATAATATGAATATTAAATCGGAATTTGAGCATTTGTACACAATAATTAAAATAAGTTTAACATTACCTACATCTAGTTGTACTGTAGAACGTAGTTTTTCCAAATTAAAAATCATAAAATCCAGACTGCGTTCCACTATGGGTCAAAACAGACTGGAGAATTTAATAATTATTTCATGCGAACAGGATATAAACATAGATGTGTCAAAGGTAAATATGATACAAAATTTTTATTTGTTCTTACTCAATTATTAAGTATAACAATTTATAACATTATTATTAAATTAAAATACCTATGACCTAATATCTATATTGTTTTGTTTGTTTTAGGTAATAGATATATTTGCGAGAAAGACACCAGTATTAACTAGGTTATTAACATTTTAATGTTAATATTTGTGATTGTGTACCACAACGATTCTTGGCAAAAAAAATTTTTTATCAAGACATTTTGTAATTTTATTTTTATTTGAATAATTTCAAAGTATATGCATATATAATATATAAGAATATATTATTATCATGGGTGTTTTGGTGTTTATTAATTATTACCTAATTATAAGATAAAATATTCTTGTTAGGTATGTTCGAAATTTGTTTTATTAATATTATACAGTTTGTGGTGTGTATGTAAACATTGATGAATTGAATATATGTGTCAAATAAAATAGGCCATAGGGTTTTTCAGAAACAAACACAAAATCGTATCTAATCCTTCTTGGTTGGTGGTGAGTATAAAAAAGTATAATTTAAATTTTCTTTTAAAAATGAATATTAATATCTGGGTAAAACCCAACACGGCAATACCCCGGTACACTGGGGCCGATATTTAAATATTGGGCCGTTTCAAATATTTTTTGCCCGACTAAATTTTTAGGATATCGGCGCCACTGATATTAAATATATCATACTTACCTAATACTTACAACTTTAAAGATGCCATCACAAAACAATTTATCTATCTTCATCCTACTTCATTTGTGCTTTAATATTGATAACACTTGACCAACATATTGAATATCTGAGTATACTTAGCAACAATAAGTGTCAGTAGCCTTTAAACTTTAAAATAAGTTAGAACATGAATTTAACCGTGCAACATTTAAAAATAATATAAAATTAATTAAAGTATAACTTATTAATTTCTTCTTTCCTACATTAGAAAATTCTTACACCTATAAATTAAACCCAAATTATGGTTACGGTTCTACATGTAAACACATAAAATACTAGGCAGGTAATACAGGTTAAAAACAAACAAATATGACACATTGACAAGAGATACAAATTAAAGTAGTTTGAATCATACTAAGGAATTCCCACACTTTGGGATGTGGCTTCATAAGTCTCAATATTGAAGCGTGGTAAGTTTCAATATAATTATTGGTCCTTATGTCTTGGTTGTATACAGTTATTGCCGATGGTCCCATTGTGTCAAACCAATATGCCCAAACATAGTTAAACAAGAAATCTGCAAGTTGTGCTGCTATTTCTGGATATTCATTCACATAATCAACTATTGAATGAAATCCATCTGTCATTGATGGGATGATTTCGCCTTGACGTACTGCTGGCAAGTATGGCAATGCAAGGATCTTCAGAAAAATAAAAAGTATATATAATTTCTATGTAAAGTCAATTACCTACTAATTATTCAGTGTTAGTTCAGATAATTTATGATTGTTAAACAATTACCATTCTAAGCACACGTGCAGCTATGGGATTGTTTTTCATTAAATTGAACACTCTAACCCTTTTGTTTCTTGCATGACGTATGACAGCCTTAATAAGTTTAAAATAATTTGATTAATATACAATTCAAATTTTAATAAGTTAAATATACTGTTATATCATGTACTTGGCAGAAGTGAAAATAACATCCTTGATGTTGACTTTCTGGAAAAACAATTCTGATCGCGTTAATGAGACCGAATTCAAAATCAGTAATTAATATTACATTGTTGTACAATAAGGGCACCGCATTTCTTATGTACAACAACAATGCAACATACATATCTTCAGTCTTTCCAGTTAAGATTGCATGCACCAATGGAAAAGTCTGTTACAAAATTGAAAATATCACAGAATAGTTTACTAATTAATTAACCTCTTCATGCACAACGGTATCATATGATACCACCAAATAAAAATAATTGTATAAAATCGAGAAAGCAGCGCTGCAGTGTTATTGATGTTTTAATCTGAAGTGCGGAACGTTACGAAACGTTCTGAATAGTCGTGTTATCACTAATGTTATCGTAATACGAATAATAATCATATCAATCAACGGTTTTCGCGTGTTCAAAACTTACAATTTTTTTTTTTTTATATCTTCGAAAAAATTACTAAATTGGGTAAGTATCATTATAATAAATTACTTTTATGATGTGAAATTACATGACAAATTATTTTATAATAAGATCAAAGCAAAATAATGTAGTTATGTATTTTTAATTGCCTAGTTACTATGTGGTATCAAATGATACCACCATGCATAACACGAAATGAAAATTAGTAAATAAATATATTGATTGTCTAGTATATTATTTTTCTAATATTCTCTTTTTTTTTTTCCTAGGCAAATATGAATCTCAGGGAAAAGGATATTTCGTTTTTCTTGGATTTTGATATACCCAGTGATTCTGATGCCAGTTTCTGTGCTTCAGATGATGATGAAGATGATTTATTCTTTGAAAATAAAACTGTTGAAAATCCATCATCAGATGACAATATTGATGAATTATTGGTTACATCAGAACTAATCAATCAATTTCATAAAGAGATTGAAGAAGAATTAAGACTTTATGATGAAAATATTGCTTCTTCATCCCAGAATAAACCTGATGAAATCTTAATATCACCAACCAGTAAGTATATAATGTTTTAATAGTATAAGAAATAGTGACAATTTATTGAGCTATTTATTTTATTCTTTAGGTACTCCTTCAACCAGACAAAAAATTAATATTGATGTTAATTTGCCAAGTGAACCAGAAGCCAAGTCTACTACCAGTAATGTTTCACCATCAGGTAAAAATATAATGTAACATACATATTATAACTTATAGTGGTTAATCTATTGTAATTGGAATACTTAACATGGCTATAGTGAACAGTTGGATATTGTATAGAAAAAGTGTTGATGGAAGTATGTCATTGTTAAATTTTAAAGGTTCAATAGTTTGGACTATGTTGGAGTTACAAAAAGCAAATAAAAGAGGTAGAAAATCTAACTCTGTGGACCAGAAAACCCCACCAAAAAAAAGGAAAAGTAAGAAGTCTATTCCATTGGAAATAAGATATGACAATATTGATCATTATCCATTAAAAAAAGTAGCTGGCCAAGCTTCTCGCTGCTGTGATGCAAATTGTACATCCAGAACAAGATACATGTGTGGAAAATGTCAATCTGCTGTATGCCCTGAGTGTATGAAGTCATATCATACAGAATAGTAAAAGTATTATTATAATATTTTTATCTATTGTATAATTTTGCACAAGTAGTCCACAAAATTTTGTTTAGTTTTTATTTCAACTTGTATTTCATTATTTTATCTATAGTTTTATTATGTACAAGTGTTGCATAATTTTGATTGTCTTTAACACTAAAGTTTGTTTTGTTTTTATTTTAATTTGTTATAATAATATTATTATATACTGTGGAACTGTGGTTAGAGGTAATCCACAATTTTTACTGATATTCCTAATTGAAGAAATATATTTTGTTTTGTATTTCATTATTTTATCTATAGTTTAACTATTTACAAGTGGTGCATAATTTTGACTGTTTTTATCAAAAAAGTTTGTTTTGTTTTGTTTATATTTAAATTTGTTATTTTAATATTATTATATACTGTGGAACTGTGGTTAGAGGTAATCCACAATTTTTACTGATGTTCCTAATTGAAGAAATATATTTTGTTTTGTATTTCATTATTTTATCTATAGTTTTACTATTTACAAGTGGTGCATAATTTTGACTGTTTTTATCAAAAAAGTTTGTTTTGTTTTGTTTATATTTAAATTTGTTATTTTAATATTATTATATACTGTGGAACTGTGGTTAGAGGTAATCCACAATTTTTACTAATGTTCCTAATTGAAGAAATATATTTTGTTTTGTCTTTCATTATTTTATGATCTATATTTTTAATATGCACAGATAATTCATACTTGTGATCAGAAAAAAACTATTCAGGTTTTGTATTTTTTAAATATTTCAACGGATTTTATATTTTAAAAAACTTAAGAAATGTTAACTAATGTTATAATAGTTATGTTTAAATGTTAAATATTATACAAGTTTATAATTCTTTTAAAAAAAAAAAATTTTTTTTTCTTTGAAATATTGCACCTAGGTATCATATGATACCACATGATAAAAAACGATTAAAAAATTTAAAAATAAAAAAAAATTTTTTTTATTATTTTTCCCAACATCTTAAAGCAACAAGCTATATGATTCCGAATTTTAATAATTCATTTTTAAAAAAAAAAAATCTCGTGCATGAAGAGGTTAAATAGGTAAATTAAAGCAATTAATTAAAACTTACAACATCTTTATAAATCACATGGAAAGTAAATAACTGGTACGCAGTTTTCCAAAAATTTAGGTACTACTTTAAATGTGCCATCACATCCAGCAACACGGACCTGTATAATATACAAAGCAATGAATTATTACAATTGGTTGTGAAGAAATGTTATTAAATAAACATACATTTTGCAATTCTGGCGTTATTTCATCAATGTTTTCTGTATTACAAAACAGCACACCTTTTGCAATACCATTCACTAAAAGTGGTCCTTGATAAAACCTACAAAAATATGGTAATTTCTTTAATTTTAACTTTTTATTGTTTTATAAATATGAAAAAAATTTTTACCTTTTACAAGGATTTTGAAATGTATTTGCAAACTGTTTGTTTTCTTCTTCCATCAACAATGTATGTAAATGAAGAACATTTTGAGGAGTTGGTGGAAAACATCTACGCCTCAAACGACGCATTCGTTCAGCAGCTTGCACGAAGGTGTAATTAAGAGCACCATTAGGGTAACTAATAAATAGATTGATCCCATTTATAATTAATCAAATTACAATTATTATTATTATAGTTATAAGTAAAGTAATTTCATAATTGCCAGTATGGTATTTAACGATACCTCATATAATACAATTATACATTACGTAACTGAAATGTAAATTATATGAAAACACATAAGAAATAATGGTATAGTTCTTACTTTACGATTGATTCCAGGTAAATACCACGTGGAGTGTATGACCGTATACTTCTTTCCAAACATCTATCCGTCAAATCTTGCCGAAGTAATGGAATTTCTTCATTGAAAGCTCTTACGCCATGATTATGACGTTTTGTTAACACCAAACGCTTTTCATCACGATTAGTGCTGACAAAAGATGTAGCATGACATTGATTATGAAGTTTTTTTTCATAACATACCAAATATCTAAAGAGTAAATTATATAAATAAACTAGGTTAAGATGATGTGTAAGTTTTGTAAAACATTTAATATTATTTTTTATTTTTTCAATTAAGAACCTGAAGATAATATGATCCTACTAAATGATAAATAGGTATACCATATGGATTAATAATAAACTCAGTTTCTTTTTACTGCACCATAATTAATCGGTAAGCACTAATTACCAATCTAAATAAGTAAATATTATTTATTTTGTCACATATGAAGACTTTTCATACTTCAATAACTTACATTTTAAACTGGGTTTCTTTGTTTTTGTAGTACAAAAAGCCCAGATTGTCCTTAATAATCTCAGTGTTTCTCTGAACCCCAACCACTGAAGTATATGATTCAGGCCTGGCGTTCATCAATAAATTGGGAGGTACATCTACAAACAATTTGTATGTTCAAGATATTTAAGGATTATTAATACCATATTATACATACCATCAAAACCTTGTTCAGCTGGGCCTTGAAACATAGCATCTGCTGGTAACCAAGTAAAAATTATTAAAAATGTCATCATTCCATTTATTTCCAACGACAAAAAGAGTATACTTTATCACCATAAAAATATGTCTCTGCTTATTTTGTAGTAGTCAAATGGTATAAGTAGGGTTTCACAAATATTTCATTATAACTAATAATATTTTATTTTCAAATTACATAATATTTAATATATAATATATTAATATAATATATTATATAATCTATATTTCAATAGTAAATGGCAGTATGACACATCTAAGGGCTGATGACACTATGATAGATTATGATTATAATATCTTACTAGCTACCTATCTTTAAACTTACAACTATAAGTACATACCATTATGGACTTCATTTTGTATTTCTTCGTCACCATAGTTGTGATCATGCTGAACGACATCTAAATAGAAATATTGTAATAAAAAGTACAATAAATATAACTGTTCGCGCCAGTGAGAAGCGCGAACAAATGTTGTTCCACAGCTGCGCATGTTGTCTCAATGTCAGTTGTGATACTAGCGCCATGCTCTTATCAGGCTGATGGTGAGAGGCGTGCGTAGCTGTAGCCAAGTTATCATTGTTTTTCGTTATGTCGTTATGACGTGGTTGTTAACAATTTTTCGTATTTGTTTAAAAAAAAAACCGTTTATTGCGAATTTTATATTTTTGTCCCTCACTTCATATTTGTAATTTTTTTTGTCTTGTTCTTATTATGCGTTACATTATTCTGTGTTTATTTTCTTTCTGTCGCCGGCACTCGAGCTGTGAGGTGTTCCAGCCAGTGTAAACCACTAAATACAATCCGTACCCATACAGCAGGTTCAAAGTGCAAAAACCGTGTGGCCGTACTTCATAGTTCATTATACACTTTTATTATTCCTTTTCAATTTCGTGTCAAATTCATCTTCATTTTGTCGTCAATCATTTGTGTTGTGATTTGCTTCTGTAAGTATCGTTCATAGCCACTACATTGTGCTGTTTTTAATATTATTTTTCCCCATTCAGGGCGAACAGAGACATACTTATAGAAGCACGTGATTTATTCGTTGTGGTGAATTGCATGTGCAGTGAATTAAGCGTCTGATCTGGTGGCTCGTTAGTCGCACGTTCTCGGGATTGTCACATTTTAATATTATATTGTATTATTTTTATTGTAAAAATTAGTGCATCCCGAGACGGTAGCGTTCTGGTTTGAAGCCGCTAACGAACACCAGATCACAGGTAATAGGCTGACGAGCCTCTTATTATTATTATACACATATTAAGCCTCTTATTATTATTATACACATATTATTATATATTTTTGTGCCAAACAGGCAACAGATCCTCATTATTATTATTATATCATAGTCTTTTGTATAGCCAGCTTAGGCAAAAATTCATACATACTATACATTCATATTATTGTTGAGCCAGCAGGGCTATTGGTTTTTATTATACATTCATATCATTGTTGAGCCAGCAGGGCTATTGATTTTTTATTAATATTATACATGCATTATTATTATTAAGCCAGCAGGGCTAATTATTTTCATTATATACATTATTATTATATACTAGTTGAGCTGGCATAGGCCAACAACTTTGTTTCATTAACTGTGATTATTATTATTATTATTATTATTATTACCTTGTTTCTTATTAGAAATAAAGTTACCATTACCGAAAAGTTGCTTCTTGATTATTATTATTATTCCTATTCTTATCATTCTTATTTATTATTATTATTATTATACTACAGCGTAAAAGTACATCTGTTCCTTTAAGGCGCAGAGGCTAAGTGCGCAAACAATAACATTTTCATTTTTTGTACACTAAAACTCAGAATCTAAAAAAATTATAATAAGTTTGCTATGGTAACCTAATTAAATATAATTAATCATCGGCTTCTCGGGGCAGCATAATTATTTTAACCAGCCTCAAGACGATGGTAACGCTCTCAGAGTCGCAAAAAAATATAGACAGACCTCAAACCAAGGTTAAAATACCAAATTAAAACGGAAGTCACAGGTGCTAATAAAATGACAATAAATGTTTATTGATTCATGATTGTAACTAGAAAGTATAATCAAGATCATTATAATAGTAAATACATACCATTCTCAGGATTTCTTATGTCATAATTATGGTCATGAAGAATATCTGGAAAATCTATAAACATGTAACATAAATCATAATATGTATTATATTTATTTATTTGTCGATATAATACAAACGACAAACCATTATTACAGTTTTATAATAAGTGAGAAACTTCTAAGCAATCAAATATGATATACAATGTATTTGTACTACTAAACTAAAATATCTATCTTATAATAGTATGGCAATACCTATTCAATATATTATAGGTACTAAGGTTATATAATTTAAACATAAGCCAAGCCATAAGCTACTTTTAATAAAATAAAAAATACTTACGTTTTAATGTTATGTGTTACATACTTACATGTATATATTTTATTTATGTACCAATTACAAAACTATGTAAAGTCTAACAAGACCTAGGTTAACCGTTAGTATTTTATATTTTAAAATATCCAATTAATATATAAATTAACTTCAACTATTTATTTAGGAAATAAAATATAAATATAAACAAAGTTAATTAACATAAGAAAAAAAGATAACATATTAGGTTTTTTGTAATATATTCAATAACAAAATTTAAAAATATTTATAACATAACCTAATGATCATAATAGTAATAACTAATAAGTAACAGATTGAACAATATTATTGTACACAAAACAATATAATATTATGTATCGGGGGGACGAGGTGGCCGAGCGGTCTAACGCGTCGACTGCGGCGCTGGCAGTCGCGGGTTCGACTCCCGACCACTGGGCGGCATTTTCCTCCGGGCAAGTCACGGTGTCCGGAGAACAAGTGCCGCCATCCCCCACCCCGGGGCATTGCAGAAACCTACGGGTGCCCCAATAAAAATTCTGCCACCACAAACACAAACACAAACCACAAACACACACGTGTACCAACCTACCCAATCTAAAAACCTACAGTTCCCTCCCCACACCCAATGGCCTATGTTGCCGCGGGTTATCCAATAAAAAAAAAAAAAAAAAAAAATATTATGTATCAATTTATTCAGTATAAAATAAGAAAAAAATTTAAACAAGGCAAATTAAGAAAAATGAAGCAGATTAATTTAATATCTGAAATTCCATATTTCAAAATGATCTTGATTACTGTTTTTTTTTTTTTACTTGGATGTCATTACCTATTTAATTATATGTTAATTGTAAAGTATTTTGTTAATTAGTTAATAAAATAAACATAGGAATTAATTGTCTGAAAAAATTATACATTTTTGAATACCTATTTTACAAGTACATACTTAAAATGAAAATATTTCATACTATATATTATACTATTTACATATTTGTACATAGAAAATTAAACAATTTATGAAAAACATTTTTCATTACAAAAAGTTATTCTGTTATACATAAAATATAATACATACATGATACATTATATACATTTTTATTTATAACATGGATATGTTTTTTAGATGGATACAAAAAAAATTGAGTTGACAGAAAAGCTTTACCTTTTTCTAATTGCATAGGTAACTAAAATAATACAAATGTAAATCATACGCTTTTAAATTTAAACCCAAAAACATATCCATGATTTAATGTTTTTTCAGAAAATTATATTATTGTATTTAATTGTATTATACTATTATGTTACCATTGTTATTCATTATGTTATTCATTTGTTTTTTACAAACTAAATGAGTAATTAATTAGTTAGTAATTATTAACACTAGTGCAAAAAAAAACAAAAAAACAGTATTTTTCCGCTATTAAAAATCGCGGGATATTATAACTTTTATCATAATATAACTTTTATCATAATAATATAAATAATAATAATAAATTATATAACTTAATATTATGTAATTAATTAGGTAATTTCGATTTAGTCAGTTGGTACTACTTTTTCGAAAGTCGGACCTTATCATTTCTCGGGCCCTTATCACTTTTCGGACAAGTGCTTATCACTCCCGCAACATGACAAAATAGATAGGTATGCTATCAACATAACTAATATTGGACGAGAACGCGCACCCCTCCCGCACTTCATCTGGATCTGTGACGTAAGCCGTTCTCCTGATTTGATTGGCCTGTGTTTTCCCAGTGAATTTTTACTATCGTATTGTACATTTGTTCTATTATTATAACATTGTATAATGTATAATTTATTATACTTTTGTATTTGTATTTATATTATTAATAATGGCATATAATATGTATTATAAAAATGTAATTTATATATTATGTATAAATAATAAATATTAAATATACTTAGATTCTTGTAGTTATATGATCAATATTATATCAATTAAAAATACAATACACATACAAATATAATTTATATTATTTGATAAGGTAGCTTATAAATTATAATTTGTGATTGATACAATGATATATCAAAATATTATGTAGACTGAGATTTTAATAAAAACATATTTTCTTATTCTTATTTAGTGTGTTTTTTCAATTACCTGTCCATTTTCCTATGAAATGTATATCAACTTGATTTTCTTTTGAGTTATAATAAATTATAATTATTAATTTAAAACTAAACTGCACAAAATACCTGTGTGTGTGTTTCCAAATTGCGACAGTGGCTCTCGTAAAAAAGGAATACAGAGTAATCCTAACGTACATTTACATAGGTTTCCAAAAAATGAGGATATTAGAAAGAAGTGGTTAATGCAAATTGGTTCTAATATTGATGGAAAATGCATTAATTTAAATAGTGGTATAAATTATAAATTATCTATAAATTTACAAAATTATAATAATAATATTTTCAGCTGTAGTATGTTCACTTAATTTTGCACCATATCATTTTGAAAAGCCTTTAATACAAAAAATGTTAAAATATTCACCACGAGCTGGTAGAAAGCTTACACCTCATGCTATACCACTAAGGTAAACTATTTTAACTAAAATATCATCCTATAAAATTATCTTATGTAGGTATATAATATAATATTTTCATAACTATTAGTTATATATAAAGACCGGATTTATATTCTCTTAAAATACCTACATAAAACATGGTGTTAATATTCTCTTAGAAATTTAAAATATGCAAAATATGTAAAAATAATCAATAAACATCATTATTTGCGTTAATATGCATTTTAAAATTGTTTTATTTCAACATTATTTTAATAGTGAGGCATTAATTATGTATTAAAAGTTGCCTATTTTAATGGAATACAATTGCACTTTAGTAAGTTTGAAATGATAAAAAAAAATTGCAAATGTTCAAAAATAATTTTTCTGGTTACGGTAATATTAAAATTAAAAATAAATATACATTATTTTTTCTTACAATTTACCAAATATTCCAAAATATGCTAAATGGGATAAATTCTCTCTAACCCATGAATTATTCTGAAATATGAAAAAATGAGTTGTTTCTACACATTCATAATTGAACGAATAGTCCACATCTTTTACTTTCATAAGACTGCATACACCTGGTAATGATATGTAAAAACATATAAATCCGGTCTTTAGTTATGTATTATTTATTTTAATTTTCTAAATACATTGTGTAGCACTTTGGGTTTTGATTATGACGATGTGCCATATTTAAGAAAGGAGGAAATATGTATAAAAACTCCAACTAACACTAGTGCATTCATGAATTCAGATAATTCCACCAGGTTTGAATTGTAGAAACCATAATACAACATGAATAAAATAGTAATAACCTTAAATGTACTTTAACTATTAACTTTATAGCATTGATTTTGGGGATAGTATTAATTTGCCACACATTAAAACTCCCAGTGGAATATTTTCTGTTGAAAAAGTGAACGATTTGGGAAACACTCTAACTGACATCAGAAAGTATTCTATTAGGTACGTAATATAATGTAATAATTAATAATTCTGAATTTTAGCCAATATTTTATTCTTATAATGCAATATTGTTTATTTGATTTATGAATTTTTAATGATGAAAAATTATTGAAAAAAGACTGTAGGGTAAAATTATTTTTGAATACAAAGTCTGATTTATCAGGAATACAGCCATTGGATGATGCAATACACAATGATGAATTGCTACAAAAGTAATTATACAAATATTTTATTAACTCTTCTTATCTTTGTGCTTTTTCCATGTTCGTCTAATGACACATTGAAAAGGTAGAAATTTCTCGGCCAGCAGTAACACCTTCGATAAATACAAATACAACCCAACTTATATGACCAGCTTCCAATGAAACTCTGTATTGGACAAAAAAAATAATATTTTAGCAAAATGTTATGTATAATATTTTATTTCTCTTTCCATTATTTTACAATTTTCAAAACCATTATCAATTCTAACCTAGTTCAAATTTGTTCTCAATGCCAATGATTTTCTTTGCACCAGTAGAGTTAAATTTATAACCTATGATCACTGACAACCCTACGTCCCTACTACTCCTAAGTCCAAAGCTAACCTAATCTTGGATAATATTGTCAATAGATAGATAAGTAATTAAATAATTACTATTTTATATTAAATTATTTATTGTTTTTAAATTGAAAAATGAGAATGAACAATTAGTTTTAGAAAATAATAAACTTAAAACTATTGTTTCATCACAAAACACAAAAATTAATGATTTCATTAATTTAGAAAATTATAGATTTGAAAATAAATTTAATAATATACTAAATAAATTGTTGAGTCCAACTCAAATAAAATTGTTACTTCATCCAAAAAATAAAGTTTACTCGTGGGAACCAGAGGATATATCGTCAGCAATAACACTAAGGAGTATTTCTCCTAAAGCGTATCGCTATTTGAGAAATGAAAAGCAATTTCCATTACCAGGTTAAAATAATATGTCTATTATACTTTTGTCCCAAGTAGTTAAATCATCAAATTAATTTTAGGTTTATCCACATTGAGAAAATGGGCCTCAACATTTCCTGTCCAACATGGAATACTATCAAGTGTGATTACTTTAATGAACGCAAAAGGTACATACAAAAGTAAATAAAATTCCTTCGTACAGAAATCAATATTAATATTATATTATATGTGTATTAAGGATCCTTAATGTCAAAGACTGACAAATTCACCGTTCTTTCTTTTGATGAAACATATGTGTCCAAAAGAATATGTTATGATGAGGCATATGAACAAATTATAGGTCCTCATAAATGCGTACAAACAGTAATGACTAGAGGTGAAGCAGTTGAAAAATCTAATAATTAAAAAAAATAATAATAACAAATTAGTATATAGTATAATATACATAATTTATTTTGTGAATAGGTTTATTAAGTAATTGGAAACAAGTGATCTACTATAATTTTGATACACACATGAGTAGTATATATAAACCATTCCTGGCGCAGTCCATATTATATCAATAAAAGATCACAAAGAAAACAATGTGCAAAAAGATCAGAAAATCTAAATGCAATAATAATTAAAATATTTTTCGCAAAATGTATGATATTAATAATTAAAAAAATATTTTTCTCAAAACATATGAAATGCAATAATAATTAAAATATTTTTCATAAAACTTATGATATTAATAATTAAAATCTAAATGCAAAAATGTAAGAAATTGATATTAAAAAGAAATTGATATTTAACACTCACCCAAATGGGGGACATGTTATTATTATCTATTTTTCTAATCTTTTTGATTTTGATTTCTAATTAGTGTATTGAGATGGTCTACAAAATCATTTCTGTCTATTTTTGTTTTAGAATGTCCCCAAGGTAATGTACCTATCAATACCATTTTCCAAAATAAATCTTTTATCATCATAAACACTTAAAGCTTTTTTGTTTTGTTCAACAGTAAAAATATCATGTTTCTTAGTTCTAAATAAATTTTGTTTAACATATTTTGATTTTTTTGTTAGTAAACAATTTTCAAAATCATTAAAACATATTTTATTTTCTACAACATTTTTTTTAACACCTTTAGCTTTTTTAATTTCTTTTTCAGTATTTAAGATTCGATGTGAATATAATTTGGATCTTAAACCTATAAATTCAGTCATAATTTTTCCATTCAATTCATCTTTAAACTTGCCTAATACTTTTTTGTTAACTAAAGGTAAACCATAAATATTATCTTTTGGATAATCTGAAGTGTCAAAATTATCTAACATAATTTTCATATCTTGATAAAAATCATTAGTTTTTATTTCTAATATTAGGGAATCTGTATCTGTATATAACAATCTAACTCTATTTCCATATTTTTTCTTTATAATATTATAATAAAAATCATACATTAACATTTTAGATAAATCTAAAATACACATTCCTACATATATTGGTTGTTTGAAAGATATTTGACATTTTTTTATATGGATTGCACCTAAATTCTCTGTAAAAATTGTTCTTTTATCAAAATTTGGTTTTGCAATTAATTTTTCTAGTTGAACTGCATTAGAACATAATCTTATATCAACATGATTTCGAACATTCATCATAGTACGTCCATAAACACTGTTGTTCATTAATTTGAAATATTCTTTTTCAAACTCATTCTTAGCTTCTGATCTGAGATTAGTATTAAAATTAATATACACTTTTAACCAAGGAGATTGACTAAATTCTAAAACTCTGTGAATTTTCTCTATTTTTAAACCTAATTTCATATATAATTTTAGTGCTTCATAATGTATTTAATATTTTTTCTTATCATACAAAGTTGTTAATAATTTTGGGAGTTGTTTGTCATCAAAATGCCTTCCGGTGCTAAAGGAAAATCTGAATGTAGATCATGAAGTTCTTCAGGATAAGTTAAATCGACTTCTAAAATATAACCTTTAGATGATTTGTCAGAAATATTCATTACATCAAAATCATTCAGATTATCAACCCATTTGAAATCTCCAGTAGGTAAATATTTACTCATTGCCCAACCGTAAAGATTATTTGCATCCAAGTATTGTAAAAATATTGATTCATCCTTTTTTTTAAATTTATCTCCCATATATTTATTATTTGCTTTTGAATATCTTGGACTACATTGAGATAAACCACCTCTGATTCCATTTTCAAACATCAACATTTGATCTATATCTGTTAATAAATCTAATTTTACATTTGTCATTCTTAACATACAATCCCATGCAAATCCTGGTGTTGTGTAATACAACATAGGATCTAATTTATAATTTTTTAAAGAAATGTCTCTAAAATTTTCTATTATATCTGTTAACAATAAAACATCAATCATATTATATATCTAGTAAATTCACGCATATTTTGTATATTAAAAACTTTCCAGATTTTCTGTGAGTTTTTATATTCTTCTATTGTTATATTTTTATCAGTGAGAGAACTATAAAATTTTTCTGTAGGAGGTAAACATAATGATATTATATTAGGTTGGATGGAGACCACTCAACATACTAATATGTTATTTATTATAGACATCACTTCCTTTAACTAAGATCATATTAAAAACAATGTGAAACAAATAGTCAAATTATTTACTTTAAGATCCCATACTAAATTCACACATTTTAATATTTCCTAAATCTTGAATAAAATTAATATTATCTAGAAAATGGTGAGTATAATCACCTGTTGTAATAATTTGCTCATTAGCTATTTTACAAAGTTCTAACCAAGTTGGTGAATGTAATAGTTTAGAAACATAAGGCTTTCCATTTCCAAAATCAACATCTCCTTGACTAATAATGAAAATATTTCCATCAATTGGAATTTTATTTAGATTACCTATATTTAACATTCTCAGAATTTTCATAATATTCAAAAGCACAAAATTTCACATAACATTTATTTTTTGTTATACTTCTTTTTATATTATTTCGCATTAATTTCAAATAATTATAACTTTTTTGTTTTTCTTGATTAATTGGTATATCTTTGTATGTTTTATTATATCTAAAAGGTACAATTGTTTGATCTATATAATTTTTTTGATGGCGAATAGATTTCAAATGAGCAGCCCAACTTTTCCAACCAACTGTTAAATTACATTTATCATAAGTTTTAGCAGGATATATTTTTTTATTTAATACATCCATTTTATTATTGATATCAATTTCTTTAACTAAATGTTCAATTTTATTTAATCCATCCATTCTTTATTACATAAAATATTATTTTTTTTTACATTCAATTTTTTAATAGAATAATTTCTATTAAAAAATATTATTTAAAATTTTGTTTTTTGTAACTCTTGGTTATAAAAACTCCCTATAATCTCTTCATTGTTTAAATCTTTAATTTTATAGGTAATAGGATTTGTGTTTAAAATTTCATTAACTATAAATATTTCTTTTGTCCAATTATTAATAAATTTATTACCAAATGTTTTTTTAGAAGCTGTTATTCTTACTCTATCACCTACGCTAAATTTAATTTTTGGTTTAGGTTTGTTTTTTGTAGAAAATAATTTGTGAAAAACAACATCTTCGTTAGATTTATTTACTTCACAAGGTCTCATACCAATAGATCGATGTATGTCTTTGAAATTATATTCATATATTAAACTTTGTAAAATTTTAATCCATTTTTTAGAATTTGTAACTTCAAATTGTAATCTCATTTTACTGTTTAATGTTCTATTAAATCTTTCAATAATTGACGATTTTTCTTCATTTTGGGTTTGATACCTTTTAATTCCATATTCTTGCAAAACTTTTTTAAAATGTTTATTTTCAAATTCCAAACCTTTATCTGCGTGGAGTAATTTTGGTGCTTGATAATTTTGTGATATAGCTTGTTTTATTATTTTTTGAAATGCTTCTGAAACATTAATTCCATTTTTCGTTTTGAGTTCTAAAGCCCAAGAAAATTTTGAAAACGTATCTATAACAGTTATTATATAAGAATAACCCTCATTTTCATCAGAATAATTTCTCATTATAACTAAATCAGCAGCCCATAAATCATCAATACCTTTAGTAAAAATTCTTCGTTTAGTAAATTTTTTTCTAACAGGTTTATGAAGTTCTTTAGCTAATATCATTTTATCTGTATCATTTAATTTTTTATTGGAAATATTATGTCCAATTGTAGGATTTTTTATAAATTTACTTTTATTTGTGTTACATTTAAAACATTTTGATGAAATTCTCCATCTACTATTAACGGTTTGAATTTTAGTTGTATTAATATTTTTTGTTTGAATTTTACATTTAAGACAAAATATAGTTTCGTTCATTTTTTATATTTATATTGAAAAAATTTTTTTAAATAGAAAATTTTTAAATAAATTTTTTATAATTTTCAATAAATTCTAAACACAATTGTCCACATATAGGTGGATCGTTAAAATTTTGGAATTTGTCATTGGTATAGTAAAGATTATCTTCACCTAAATATTTTACAAGTTCTGGAGGAGGACCATTTCCAAATGAATCGAAATAAATTTTTTTATTTTTATTTTTTTCCATGCAACCCAATGTGAACCATCTTTAGTAGAATTATTTAAATTTAATATTCCACATTCATCTAACAATGTTTTTCTAGGTAATTCATCTCTCATGAAACAACCTCTGAAGTTTTTATATTAATTACAAATTACATTATATCAAAATTAGTTAACGGTTCAATTTTTTGATTTTTTTTTTAATATTTTTTATGAATGATGATTTATTGAAATTATTCATTTTTTCTATTTTTTTTTTTTATTCATTTTCAATCCAGAACCTTTATTTTTTTCCATTTCTTTATTGTGTCGAATTATTTCTTCTTCCATTTTTTTCTTATGTTTACTATCTTTATAGATATCGTACAATGCTACTATAGCTGGAGTAGCTACTGCTGCAGCTTCTAGAAAAGGTAAAATTAAAGGTAAAAAGCCTCCTTTAATTTGTTTCGATGTAAGCTCCAACCCACGGTTATCTACTCAGGTTGGCGGACGCCGTTTTCCTGGTGGTCTATGCGGCGTCGTCTAGAACTAAAAGCGCTAGTAGTCAGGAGGCCTCTTAAATACATTATTAATAATTATGACACCCGATCCGCGTACGTAGTTAAAATTATATTTTATCATGGTTTTTTAGTTATGGACACGGACTAAGATATAATTATATAATAATATAATATAATATATAATATATAATATGTAATATATAATAATATAATATAATATATAATATATAATTATATCTTAGTCCGTGGTTATGGAATTGGAATATGGATTATAAATAGTGATATTTTTGTTAAATAAGCATTGATTCATTTTTGTTGCCATAAGTTAAGTTGGCTCTGACATATTATCATTGATACTTGCATATCTAATTTTTAGTAAATTAGGAACACTTCTTAATTGAAATTCTATGTTTAGTTTTTTATAATTAAAATTTAACATAGTATTTATACTCTTATTATACAGGGTGTCCCACAGAGATCTGACAAATAAAATAACTTTTGTTCTAATTAATATCTTTTAAATATAATTCATAGACAATTTCACTACATTTTTAGAATAAATTTTTTATTTTTTATTTTTTAATACTGATAATAAAAAACTTAAAAATTGATAAAAAAAATTTCCAGAATATTCAAAATAGCCAATTTGTAAATCTGATTTTCAGAAAAATTTACATGGTAAAAACATTTTTTTTTTTAAATATCAATATTCTCGTTAAGTAACTTACGCGGGCACCTATGGGTATCATTGTATTGTTATTTCATTTGTCAAATCTCCTTGGTACACTCTTTATATTATATTATAAAAATAAATATAAAATATTTGGCGGGCGTTTGAAATTTTTGGGAGGGCTTAGCCCCTAAAGCCCCACTTATTTGAGCATATAGTCTTAAGGTTTAAAACCTTAAAATTTAAAAGAATTTGAATCCATCATAGCCATTGCATTCTGAAAAAAATAATATAATATGATTGAATGTTGAATTCAAAAATTTAACCTAATTAATATGTTGAAGAAATAGCAAATACTTAGGTAAACAATCAAATACCTTGAATAAAAAAATGACTACTTATGCAACTGTGCTAATTGAAATAAATATAACACATTGACACATTATAAATGTTATAATATAACTTTGTAACTTTATAACAACAATTATATATTAGATTTTATTTAAGTTTATTGAATAACTGATTATTTTTATGTATTGAACAATTTTGATAATTTTTTTTTTCTCTGGAATTTTTTTTGAATTTTAAATTTTCTTGATAAGAAAACTGACGCAGCCTCATCTGAAGGTAGTATACAATTATTTCAGTAGCAACTTCTACACAGTGTTCACTACAAGTATAATTAAATTCAAAATTTTAACTTGTGATTTCATCTATTACTTTCAGAAAAACATCATAGTCTTGGCAATGTTTAATAAAAGAATCTTCAATATTGTTTAAGAAATTAAATAGATGAGTGTTTGGATAAATAAGATTACCCTTAGATTTCAATCTAACCAGTTCTGCTGCAGGATGTTCATTGTTTCCACTTTTCAAAAATCTAATACAATTTATACAACTTTTTTTTTTAAGAATTTGTTTAGTTACATACCCGCATACATAATATATTATACAGTCTCTTGAACTGCTAGACTCGCTGTTGTTTTCCACTTGGGGTAATATATCACATGGTTCCCACAACCCTTCCTCAACAAGCTTATCCAATTTTTCTTTGAGCATATCAATTTTTTTTGATCGCTCAGTTGTGGTATCATGAAATATTTCCTTAATATCGGATAATGAAATTTTTGGAGCATCAGTTTCTGACACTGAACAGTTTCCGTGTTTAGGAGGTTTAATAACTGAGTAAACTAGCAAAATTTTATAGAGGTGCATAAAAGTTGGCGTTGTGGGGTGATCGTTTGGACCGCAGGACTGTCGAATAATACCAAAAAATTTCTAAAAAAAATACATTACATAAAAACTACAATATTGTACTATTTCTAAGAATTATAGTTTATACTTCAAGTGGATCTTGGCACATCTTTCCAGTTAAAATATAATCAAATCCACAACTTTCAAGTAAGTACATTGAAAGGTCAATTGTTGATTGAAGTGTGACTCTTAACCCTTGTGCGGTAGTCAAGGTTAAAAAATCTTCAGGTTTTATCTTACCAGTCTTCATCTCATTTTCCCAACTGTCAATATAAGAAATTGCATCTTTGAAGTTCTAGAAAACCACAAAATAATGTATATAATTAGGTACATAATTAATCGTAAGTTATTTCTTAAATAATAATTGTACCTGAAAACCTTCACTTTCTAATTTCAAACCTTGCCAAGGGAGTGTCCGATTAAAATTGTCAAATAAGCTATTCCAAAAATCGGTGAAGTCTGCAGTTTCAGCAGAACCCTTTAGAGCTAGACATCCTTTGCTTTTATAGTATCTCATAGCTTTTGCCATGCTAGAACTGAAAATCTGAAGAAAAAAAGGTTTGTAATAAATTACTACAGTAGTTTTTGAAAATAACTAATAATAACAATTATTAAACATACTTGTGTGCACAATCGAACTCTCATTTTTGACATGGATGTTAAATCTAAGTGTTGTTGTGTTATCCTAGGAATTGCTCGCAAATTTCCCAAATGTTTTGTGTCTTCATAATACACTTGTTTATAATATTCCCAACAAATTTCATTTCCCAATGAGTGCAGCTAAATTATGTAATATTAATTAATTTCACCCATTAGTTATAAATAAGATTAGGTATCTTTATTAAATAGATAAAATAAAGACAGATTATATATTTATTATTGTGAATTGTTATAA
>JANEHU010002072.1:0-11474 GCA_027563435.1 Nasonovia ribisnigri
ATTATGAAATGTGAGAATAACCTTTTACAACAATGTGAAAGATTATTTTTTCATAAAATCTATATTTCTTACTATTATTTTCCTATAGTTATAAATTAATTCAATATTATCATTTACAGTATTTGTATGTACGTATTATTTATTTATCTACATTTTAATATCTTATGTTATTGTGCATGTAACTAGTCTTTTAAAATTAATAGTAACTATAACAATAATTCAAAATACTTTAATGAACTCACAATAAAACTATAATAATTACATGACACAAGTATACGAAAAGTAATTTTTGTTATTTTATTTTATTGTTAAAGAAAATACCATTATTTTTATATATTTTTAATTTTCGTTTTTAAAATAATAAACTGTTTTACAAAATGTAACTATTATGAAGGTGTGAATGTGCGATGAGTGTAATACGAGTAGTGAACTGTGGGTGAAGTTACTGGTATAACCTGTATCCTACACCTGATCAAAAAATAAGGGGTATGGTAGAATTGCACTTATTTTATTCGAACTGCACTTGGGTTTAAAAAAGGTAATTGTGAAACTGCACTCGAGTAATAAACAGGTAGTGGTTGAACTGCACTTAGGTTCAAAAAATGTATTGCAACAATAATATCATGCATTTGAAGAGATTAAACGTTTATAAAACACCCATTTCCCTTCCTAATTACAGGCTATCAAGACTGACAATGATTTTAATCATAGACGTAGTTAAAATGTATTGTTTTTACATACTGTTGAAGCGTTGCCTAATTTATAGTATTAATATTATTTGGGGTTACGCCAATGTAAAATAAACACAGGTAAATTGTTTAGTTAAAAGTGAAATATATAATTAATGGTAATAAAAGGAGTATGGTTGACCCATAGAATTTAGCATATAATAATTTAATAATAATTGTCTCACAGGCTTATACAATATAAATGAATTATAATATAATAATCTTAGCCTCATAGGCTTAATACAATTGAAATGAATATTAATGTAATAATCTTAGCTTCATTGGCTTAATACAATTGAAATGAATAATAATATAATAATCTTAGCCTCATAGGCTTATACAATAGATATGAATAATAATATAATAATCTTAGCCTCGTAGGCTTGATACAATTTAAATTAATAATGATATAATAAAAGAAACAATTCAACTAAATATTATGACCCGTCTGTCGTAATTAAGTGGTGCACCACGTACCTGAAGTGTGGTTATGGTGCCATGTTTTGCCCGAACTGGGTAGTTAATAAAGTTAATGTATTATAATAATAAAGCAACAGGTTTGATCCGGCACTCTCGCTAATATAATATATAACCACCACTAACCATACTGCGATGAAATCAAGCAACACACAGCCCAAGAAACAAGTTCTGCAGACAATATAAAAACTGAGCAAACAAACAAATTGACCTCTACTGTAATTAGTTAGCATTTAATAGCCGCAACAGAGATTGGCCGTGAACGATACATACCAAAAATAGTCAAAGTTCACCGGAATCAAACTACACCCGTGGAAAGTAGTATGAACAAAAAAAATGGCTGCAGACCAAAAAAAAAATATAGAAACACCAACCACAGACATACTGTTGTTTCGAGAAAACAAGGCTAATAACTAACGACTTTATAACTTTTAAACTATCTATGCTAATTGCTAGTGAACATAGAAACCGACTTAGTGACCTTAAATTATTAATCCTTATTTTGAAGGAGTACAGTTCACCCACTAACTGATTTTTACCCAAGTGCTGTCTTATTTGAATTTTGAACTTTGTGGCGGTCCATCATATTGTTATAATTTAATTAATAGATATAGAAAATAGTAAAATACATTAACTCGCATTTCTAATAATTGTCTATAAGTATAACTGTAGGTTGCATTAGTTTTTAACGAAATCATGTTATTAACTTTAAGTTAATACAAACCTATCACAAACAGTATGAATTCCTGGTTCCTGGTTCCTGGTTCATAGATAAATTCATAAAATACTAAATACCTATAATGAATCTTTTAAATAATTAAAATAATTCATTGTACAGTAAAATATAACGATACATTTTAAAGATTAAAATAACTACAAATGGTGGCTTGTGTAATAGATAGAAGTCAATTATTTGATGGTGATGGGATAGATTCAGGCTAGATGACGGATGTCCCTTAGAAGGATTTATTCCGGTGGGCTGACCATTATTTAATATAATAAGATTGTCGTTGGAGAGTAGGTCTTCAATTATTCTACCTCTGCGGTCGGTTCTCTACTGATCTATTGCATACATTTCATTTTTAAGTGAAGAAGTGCGGGATTGATGTTTGTATTAAAATTGGTTTCCTGTAGCTGATATATAATCGTGGGATTGTGGTCTTTGATTATTAGTTGGAGTTCTTCTAATTTGCTGTAGAACCCATTTATGTTCCATTGTATAGTGTTAGCTGACATATTAATTGTTTTTATAGATAAAATTGTTGCTCTTCTATTAATATATTGTGACCAGTATACTAGGCGAGGAGTAAGAAGTACTAAGAATGAGTTGGTTGTGGTTGTATAGGAGGTTAGTTGTCTCGAGGTGGTGGTAACGCTTGGACTAAAAAGTTGGCCAGTTTGGTAAGTTGAGCTTTGGTAGTACGTTCAGTGACTTTAGGTCGTATTGAATCGGTCAAGAGCATAAGCGATGTAATATCCGAGTTTATGTCTTTGCAGATACTGTGAATATTTAGATCTTGTTGGTATCATTATCCAGTACGTATTCGAATTGGTGTAAAGAGATGTGGCAGTCATTGGAGAAGATGTCCTCAGCTGGTTTGAGCCCATCGGATATTTTATCAGCTATCTTAGATGAGGAATTTGAACGGGATCCCTCTACTTTAGCTTTTTTTGGGCTATTCCTGCTTCTGTCGGCGTTTGAGTTTACCGTAGGGGGAGAGACATATATTGCTACAGATGAATTTTCAGAAAGAGGCCTTTTATGTGGTTCCAAAGTGAAGTGAAATTTATCTCGGTTTTTTCAGCATGGTTATGAGGGGTAGGCTGAATGGTTTCGTTTGTTCTGTGATTCCTTCCATTATTTAGGGGTCATGCAGGGAGTATTATGGCTTTTTATTGGGGATGGAGGTGAGTATATTCGTTTCAGAAGTGTCTATGCTAGTGTGAGGATATGAGGTAGGTTCTTCCAAGGATGGTTCTTCAACAGAATTGGGTTGTATGTGTGTAATAGCTGTTTGGGGATTGACATTAATTTTCTTGCAATTGTTAGAGGTGTGTCCAGTGGATTTGCATAAAAAGAAAGCGATTCTGTCATCGGTAAAGAATATTCTAAATTCGGTTTGATTATGAAGTAACGGTAGAGATCCAGGGAGGTGGTGTGTCTTTATGTTTAACATTTGGCGGCAGAAGCTTAAGATGTGCTCATATCCCTCAATGTTGATACCTGCTTTAAGGTAGGCAATTTCGGATACAGGGATAACGTTGATATTTTTAAGTTCATCGAGTATGGAAAAGTTGGGAATAGAAGGCCAGACATTAGATATGACTATCCTCTTAGCTGGGTTTATGAGTTTGCGTATTTGTATTATCTTCTCGTTAATTGTAATAGTTTGAATGCCTTCTAGGAGTGAGTCGAGTATTTGTTTGCTAGAAAGAAAAATACAATGGTCGCGATAGACGCCGATGGCGATAATGCTGATACAGTCGGAATAGGCGTATGAGGGGTGATGCCGTGATGGTAGAAGTAGGGGTTTTGGGTACCTTTGAACGACTAAGGAGAGCGGGTTGTGTGATGTATGCATTTGTAGGTTTTGTTATTTGCAGGGCTTAAAACCGTTAACCGGTTTGTAACGAAAACCGGTAAAAAACCGTAAATTTGAGATATATAATGCTAAACCAAATATTTGGTGAAAATTTCAAATCTCTACCTACGGGTTTCTTTTTGAACTAGGTGCAACAAAAGGTTAAACATTTCATCAATAACGGTTTCTTTATTCCTTTGTTTATCCTGAATATTTTGAAAACTACAGAGAACTTTCTGTTATAACGTCACAAAAGTACCAACTAGATCAAATTTGCTACTGTAAACCACCATTAAAGTTGAGGATCAAAGCATTTTTTCTGCTATTAAACGTGATATTTAGCAACATTGAGAAAAAAAAACTCATTGTCAGACATAATAATAAATCAATACATTATTTGTTCTTGAATTAAAAATACATAACTAATAAATTATAGAAAAAATATTACTAACATACACAGTCTCCATCTATAATCAATTTGGGTTATAATGATTGATCAGGGTCCATGGATTTCAAGTGTTATACTTAATTGGAGTATTTTAAATCATATTTTATAACTTATATTAGTAACAATAACATAATAATTTATAATGATTTATTTTTTTAGACCAACGAGGTACGTAAATATTACGTTATGTCACTGAATTAGTAGTTTCATCATTTTATTACTGTTAAATTTACAATTTGTATTAACAAAATGCATATGCTCAAAACTAAAAGGTCCAAAATAGAAATTTTTTTTATAAATTCACTTTTTATTTGTACCTATGCTGGCCTAACCTGTAATATTAGCTCTACATTAACCGGCGACAGAAGAGCCTGAGCCTCCTTGTACTCGGTGCAATATCACCGAAGTTCAATTGCATTGTTCGTTAAAATTTCAATAATAATATAATTTTCCCCAATTATGAATTCTTCAATACGCCGTCCAGCCAGTGATCTCATTCTATTTTCAAGTAATTGGATGAAAATCAAGGTCACTTATATCCCACAGCAATTTATCTGATACTTCACTATCTAGAGGTTAAAATTGCCTGTAATTCGTGAACTGAATTGTCGGTAAAATGGAAAATAGAAGTATTGGTATTAGACGCAGATACCTGAAAAAAAATTTGTTACATATGCCCTTTAAAGTAATAATTACTTGTTTATTATAACTTTCATGAGGGCAATTACCCAGAAACTATAAATGATTTGAAATCATTTAACTGGGCTGAGACCAGCACTTTGTCCTTGCACAATATGTCAAAGTTTGTTAAACCTACAATTATTCTTGCCTGGTTTACACTAAAACTTAAACAAGCCGTCCTCGCTAAAAGCAGTGTTTTGAAATAATTTAACTGGAATGAGACTAGCACTTATAAATACCTAATTAATTAATAAACACTATAAATTATTATAATTGACATTGGGAATACAATATTGATAGCAATATGTTTTTATTTATTTTTGATTGCTGCAGTTACTTATGATTTATGAATAACCTTATAAAAATATATTATTAAAACAATTATTTCAATACATAAATTATAACTAACGCTTGATTCTCATCGGTAAATTGTTGGGAAATTTTTGGTAATGATATATTTTGTAGAAAACAGCGATTAAGCCATCCCTATAATTCTTAGAGGTATAATGTTATTTATTAAATAATAAATTTATTATTTTATTTCTAGACCACACACGTACGTGCATATTGTGTTATTTAAAATTATTTTTTAATTTGTTTAATTTTGTAATTCAATTTATATGTTTTCTCAAATTTCGTAACTTATGTGATCATAGTCATCTTCAATTTTTTACTTACTCACTGAGTATTATTATAGCATAATTCCGTTTATTTGACAAGCCGTCACTCATTGTTGTGTAAGACAATTAGCTATTGCCTATTACTAACATTGTCCAGTTAGACGTCATAATCCACACCTTCTATATAATTTTGACTCTTTAAATTATGAAAATTAATTAACTTACATTTTGAAATATATTATACTACTATCAATATTTCTTTATACATTTTAATTGATTTCAAATCGGCCTTTATAGCTGAACTTTTTAAAAGAGTTCGAATATTTTTATTATTCTGTACCTAAGATTTTATGGTAGGTCCATAATATCACATTAATTACAAATTATTATTATAATTATTTTTTTTTTTAGTAAATATTGGGATAAGTATGTATATAATAATTTAAATTAAATTAAATTTTGTTTGAAATATATTTATAACCATATAGTTGCATTTTACGCTATAAAAAAATTATTTAAAATATATGGTTTTAAACATTTTTGGAGTATGGTCGTTTGATCGTTTTAAATATCTTATTAAAAACCAATATACAATTTAAATAGAAATATAACTTAAAATTAATCAATTTATAAAATACATTGATATATTTAAAGAATACCACGAAATACAACCAAAAGTGATTATATTCAAGAATTTTAAATTATATAAAAAAAATAGTTGTAAATTATATTTATCCCTGCAGTTTAATTCAATCAATAATATATTCTTCGACACGGAAATTTTAAATAATATCCCTTCAAACACTCACCTTTGGTATTTTTTTCACTACAAACAATTACGTAAAAGTATATAGTAAAAAAAAAAAAATGTGGAATATTTAAAAAATGTAATAATTTTTTTTTCATTATATATTAATTATTTTAAAGACAAAAATAAAAAATAAATTAAAATTAAAGGTAAACGAATTGCAGTGTTGTCGTTCCCATCGACTTTCGATATGTCCCGTTGTATTATAAACACAAACAACACATTTCGTTTTACACATTATTTATAACTGATTAGAAATTACTAATTAGTGAAATTATTAGGAAATTTGTTCAGACGCAAAAACGAGAGTCATCGGTAGTCGACGAAAATTTTTAGATCTGTGTATGATCTGATACATGCCTATAAGACTATCGCTATACCTAGGTATACCAGGGGTCACCAAATGGCAGCCCGCGGGCCGTATCCGGCTCGCGAATGCATTTCAACCGGCCCGCAGACTGAGAGAAAAAGCCAATAATTTAATACGTAATTATTATCAAAAATGGCTGTTGTAATGATAAATGTTGCGGGTAATATCTTATCTTTGTACATTATTACTGCTTTATTAGGTTTTTTCGGCTGCAACAAATATTATACTAGCTGTGAAGCATATCTTATCTTATCGGTTTTTTTATTTATTTGAAATTTCATTACGACAAGTCGACAACTCATGAAGCCACAGATATTAATATACGTATAACACGTCAGTCCGTCAGTTATCTGTGAGACGGTGGTGTCCGCTGCGACAAATATTTTTGGCCGACCGGCATATTATAATAAATATTATGTATACTTTGAATTTGTATGGCCTGCGAGAATTTTTTGAATTCTTAATGTGGCCCGCGGAAAATATTAATTGGTGACCCCTGACCTATACTTTTCAATTATCAAGCTATTGAATTTGGACATCTATACCTATGTAATGATATATTATCATTTGATGTTCAAATTCCTGATACGCATAATTGGACGTTTTATAATAATTTTATTGTACCTACTTATTACTTTTCCTTGTTTAACCGACAGCAGAGGATGCTCCGTTTGGACAATACGCAATTCCTCTGCTGCCATAGTTTGTTGATGTGTAAAAATACAAACAATACATAACGTACAAATACACATAATACGAATAAATAACTTCAGGCGATTGCACATTGTGTTGCGTCACCTTGCAATACACACAATTATTTATCGGTCTCGTTTGTTGACCCCATTCCCTGCCCGGTGTTGCACGCGTTATTATAACCTAACCTGACCATAGCACTATATTTTGCCCAACTTTGATTTTTAAACTTACTATGAACAACCCTCGTAAGGTTATTAAAAACGTAATCTTAACTTTTGGTATAACTGTATATAAGTTTATAATTATTGATGTAGCTATTCTAAAAAAGTCAGACTCAAGTAGAATAGGTTTCTACTGTACAGCATTGTCATTTAGTAGGTAAATATATTTAATGGATGTGTTACATTGATATAACATAAATATATCAACATCAACAGATATCAAAATTTATTATGAGTAAAACAGCCTCTGACCTAATAGTGCAGTTTTGTATTAAAATATCAAGCCTTTGCTACTAAAAATCCATTTTTAATTAACTTTTAACCTTAAAAAATTAATAAACTGTTGTGATTATTACGATTTTCTTCGAAATTTGAAAATTAAATGCTAACAAAAGAAATACGAGTATAATATATTTTTAATTAGACCTCACACAACAAAAATTATTATTTATACTTTTCGATAAATAACTAACAAATGGTAACGTATTTTTAAACAGTACCTATCTAAAGAATAAATAAATTGCGTATATTATTATATTATATATATGGCAAGAAAATTTTAAAATAAATATTATAAGGAATTATGTTTGACAAAACCTATAGTATTGTTGCTTAAATACTGCCGTTTTTCCATAATTATAATTCACCTATCAAAGTACCAACTAGACTCAATATCTACTCATTGTAAAACCATTGGATTCATGACTTTTTATTTTCTAATTTATTTTTGAGTCCAACGGTAAATCTGATTTAGTGCATTCGGTTATGTCCTTTAAATCCATGTTAATGATTTGTTACATTTGGGGGTGTTGCTATATGATGAGAGGCGCAGAGATTGACATTAAACAACTACCTTAAATAGTTTTCAACGTTAAAAAAAAAACTAAAAAGAATGATGTTTAGTTTTTTGTTAAAACATAGAAACACAATTATTTTTCGTACCTATATTTTTTTTAATTACAAATTTATTGATGCGTGATTACATAAACAGTTAAGCATACATAAACATAATACGTGAGACAAACCCTGTATATATCATTAAAATAAAAGTTGAGGTTCAATCAAAATTGTTTATCTGATGAACAATTTCTTGAATTTCTTGAATATTTGATATTATACAACCAACAGAGTTACTATACAACTTATTTGAAATAGTTATACCTACCAACAGCAATAGGAATTTGTTACAATGTTATTTATTTTTATAGGATTTGCAAAAAAATACATAGATTTTATGGGAAGAAGTATGTACATATTAAATGGCTAGCACACAGTTAATTTTGCATTATTTGTGGGCTATAAATTGCTCTTTATATATATACAAATCGAGTTCTTTTCGGGTTTCTAACGGGAAATCTAACGAATACTAAAATAAATCTAATACCAATTTATTTTGCAGTTCCAGTAATTCCAGAAAAACCAGAATTAGCTTTCTGTTTTGCCCATATTCAAAATAATGCATTCATTACATTTTTTGTTGAGTTGTTAAAGCTAGATTAAACTGTGTAATACTATACCATATCATATTGTGTTATACTATTTTAGCTGACCTAAATGTTTCACTATTGCTAGGTTGCATTATATAATTATACAGATAAAGATATAAGTTAAACACTATTTATCTGGATAAAAAGATAAAATTTTTGATTTTAATAACTTCACTTATTGTTATATCAACTACAATTCATTTTTAATTATAATTATTATTTATAATATATATTGATTGATTAAAATTTTAAGATTACATTTTATTGTCATAATTGATTTATACCTATAATTTGTATTTTCGTCTTAAAATTGTACTATTCTGATTATCATTTTTGAAGTTGGGTTTACTGTTCATAGATTTAATATTCCATATAATATGGTGTTATAATGATCTTATTATTTCATAAATTGTAAATCTGTTAATAATAAATCATTATATTAATAATTTATGTATGTTTATATTTATAAAACAATACATTAAAATGACCTGCTGTACTGTAGGTTACAAGTGGGTCACTGTTTAATGGATTCAATTAAATTTGAATTCAATGATATAATATTATTGTATACGAAAAACGATTCTAGCTGAGACGGTTTTTCAGTGTGGATATTTTATATTATATTTATAATGTTATTACTTATTATTAATATGATAGCAAAGATAGCATTAAGTTGAAAATTATATCAATGTTTAACAACAAAATCATTTTAGATTCTGAGCGGATCGATGATTCTACAATGATGTGTGTTTTTTTTATTTTTTTTGTGTCCGTCATCACCTTTTAGGACAGTAAAAATGCTTCGATTTTCTTCAACATTACCTTTTCTGATAGACGAAAAACCAATTTTGGACAAAATCGATTTTGGTTTTTGGTATAACTCTAAAAAAAAATGACGGTAGATACATGAAATTTTGAGTGAATGTTTATATTAGGATTTTTTATACACCATAACATTTTCAAAATATTTTGATTTCTCTTGAGCTGTTTAAGGACATTTTAATTTTCCAATTTATTTATGTTTTTTTTCTATGGATTTCTATAAAACTTTGCTGAGTAAAAGAACTTGACAATTTAATACAAGACTCGCCTATTACATAGCTACAATAATATATGAAAAATATTAAAAATCCGGAGTCACAAATTTTTTTTATAAGCATTTAAAGTTCAAATATTTACAAAATACGTTAAAATCACGAAAATGTGAAAAATTATTTTGAGTTAGAAATTCATAAAAAATTTTATTTTTAAATCTAAGATTTGAAAGTGTAACACATGATTTCTCTTAAGTTTGCCAAAGTGTATCAAAAAAAAAAAATATCTAATACCAAGTAAAATTTAATTTTTATGAGCGTTTGAAGTTCATTATATTTTTACGACATTGGATATTCACTCGATTTCTCATGTAGTGATTTTCTTATTTTTTAGTAAAAATGAATAACTGTAGATACTTATATATTTCACCGAATGTTTATATTAGCATTTTCTATACACCATACAATTTTGAAAATATTTTGACTCTTTTTGAGCTTTTTACGGAGCATTTTAAATTTAATTTTTTTTAGTTTTTTTTTATATAAATGCCAATACATTTTTTTTTTTGTCCTAAAATCATAAAAATTTAATGCAAGGCTCCTGATATATTTTTACGATAGGAATTGAAAATATTAAAAATTATCAATCATTGTAATTAAACAATTATAAATCTATTAATAATAAATAATTATATTAATTTATACCTATATGTTTATATTTATAAAACAATACATTACAATGACCTGCTGTACAGTAGGTTACAAGTGGGTCACTGTTTAATGGATGGAATTAAATTTGAATTCAATGATATAATATCATTGAATACGAAAAACGTTTCTGAGCTGAGACGGTTTGTCAGTGTGGATTTTTTATATTATATTTATAATGTTATTAGTTTATTACTTATTATTAATACGATAACCAAGTTAGCATAGTAAGTTGAATTAATGCTATAAAATTACAACAAAAATAATTAAAATCGTTATTCTTAGGTGTTGAATATGTAATTTCGTTCAAATTTGATCATAAAATAACTATAAATAAATATGTTTTTATATTTTTTCTATTTTTTGTTTACAGAATAATCTACTCCCGTGGAACCTTGTTCTACATTTTCAATCCTTAGCTACAAAAGTTGAAAATTATATCAATTTTTAACTACAAAATCATTTTTAAATTTTAAATTTGATGAATGTTTTCAAAAATCGAATTTGAAATTCTTATAAAAAAAAATTGTGCCCATGTATTTTTAATAATTTTCAACTGCTATTGTAACAATGTATCGGGAGCCTTGTAATCAATTTCAAGCTTTTTGACCCAA